>NMRB01000208.1:255852-282430 GCA_002633025.1 Notospermus geniculatus
ACAACATTTCGTGCTGACAAAATTAGGACAAAGTAAACATTCTACCACACACCGCACAACAGATCCAAAAGATTTCTTGAGATTCATGTAGAAGAGCAGAGCATTGATGCACTATGTCACCACGGCAACAGTTCTCCAGTGATATTACTAAAGAAAACACAGAATACCACTGTGTTAACAATAACATGTCGATTTCACATTATGCTGATATCATTGCCAATGTGCCTCAGAGGAATCCTTCTTGACCTTCAGGGATTGAGACTAGCAATTTTGGTAGGGGTAAAAAATGAAGAAAGAATAAAATCTGATGATAACATGTTGATGTGACCGAAAAGTGGTGGTCTTGATTGTAGCAGGTTGACTTGCCTTCCGATGAGATCGGATAGCTGGTTCAGTCAATAGACGATTCTCAAATTCGTAGATCTGCGCACTACATGTACTTCTGCCAAAATCTCAACCACAACCTCAATCTGAAATCGCCGGGTGATGTGACGCAATCCATGATTTACAGTGTAGTAATGGTTGACCCTGGCGCAACGTCATCGAAGTCACTGTCGTGGGGTTGTCTGCATCACGTCATTCAGCTTCAGATCGAGGTTATGGTTGAGATTTCAGCGGAAGTGCGCAGATCTTTGTTGTTTACGTCAATTTGAGAATGGTCAGCAAAAGAGAGAATAGACTGCAGGCAGCAGAATTCAGTGGGGTGGCTGAGTATACCCATTTGTTGGGGTTGGAGAACACTGCCATTTAACTTCTTTTCTTACAATGTACATGTATATCCATTCCAAGAAACAAAATAATTGTCTTGAGCACGTCCATAAATGACGACTTTGCAACTGAAGCCATCAACCCACTGTTATGTTTCCTTCTGGTCACATCATTCGTCGCCAGCTGACACAACTAATGGCAATCGATCTGGCTTGAACACAATCTAACATAGTTCGCATTCTGTACAGGGTGTTTATAAAAAATCCAACTCTAAAGAGTTGGGATGGCAATTTTTCAGCAAAAAGCTTGGTATCACCTGAAAGCAGAAGCTGTGTGCTTTAATTCAATGACACCATGATTTACATGCTGCCATTAGGCCATACCAATTTGATTGTTCGTTTAACGGATTGTTAGGCCATACATGATGGAGCATGAGGGCGAAAAAAAAAAGAAAAAAAATGCAAACCATAAGTTATGTGGTCACACAAGGGTGAGTGTGAAGGTAAAAAATGAAGTTCTCAGGCCTAAAATCCAAGGATTTGGGGTTTTTAAGGGTAGCATGGCCAAGAGCAGTGATCGATGGCAATGAATTTATGCCCTGCCTCTGCTGCTGGCATCTCCTATTCACTTTGACGATGTTTGATGAGTTCACGCCTGTATATTTTTCCCCAAAATGGCGTTTTGAGCATGCGGGCGGTTAAAAAAACAAAGCCTTCCNATACTTTTTTCACGAGTAAATCATTCAACTGGGTGGTTCGAAGCAATGTCGTACATCGATGAGATGGAGGGTTGGAGTGCCATCTTGAAGTTGAACCACCCCATTGACAGCCCCCCACCCCCGTCATCAAACCTTATCCCCCACTTCTTTTTGTGGGTTTATTCGAACCAGCTTTTCACCACCCCACTTTACAAATTTGGTCACACCACTCGCAGAGTCACATCTTGACGTTATTTCCTTTGGGTCCTCATTTATTTGCGCCAAAAAGCAAAGAGATTTCACATTTCGCTCAAGAAGTCATGCACCATAAAATGATCCCTTTTTCACAATTCACCTATAAGCTTACATGTAATTTCAAAGCATCATTTTTTATTCGATGCTTTATTTCCTGGCAGCAACTGACACCGCTACTGCAACTAATAGATTACACTAAACGAGGACCGTACTGGGAATTGTATTTTCTGCTTTATTTTTCTACTTCACCAATTCATCACAATTTATCTTGAACTGGATCTGCATATTTTACCAGTAGTGCTCTCTGATCTGATGCTGCAGCTTTCACACGTTCAGCCCACAAGCCCACACAAGGTGCCAATACAGCAGTTCCAAACACACTTCCAATACCAGCTACCACTAATGTGAATGAGGTGTACTTTAATTATAAGCCGCTCGATTTATTAATTTGGGCATTAATGTAATGCGCCATCCATTGAAGACAAGTTCAGAATGAATACACTTGAATTATTTATGAGGAATATTTCACCTTTTTTTCAAGTGCCCACGTTTTTACCCACTGATGGGGACATGGCAAATAAGCAAAGGATCTTCAAAGTGCATCTTTAGCAATAGACTATAAATGGTTTTCCAAACAACACTGCACTCGTCGTTTCACTTAGTAGTTTCAGGGAAGGTGTGTGAGCAGTCAAAGGTGTGGCGCACACCGCACCCGTCGCAGTCTGACCTTTGACCTTGACCTTGTGACCTTTGACGCAAATACCCCTTCCGGCCTAGCTGTAACTTTGCAACGAAGGCAGATTTTGGGTCTGAATTTTCAGGGAAGGTGTGTGAGCAGTTACTCAAAGGTGTGTCGCACACTACACCCGTTGTGATGTGACCTTTGACCTTGACCTTGTGAATTTTTACAGATCAGATTTACGGTCAATTTTACAGATTTTTACAGATGTGCCTGTTGCCGCCCCCAACACACTTCCAATACCAGCTACCACTAATGTGAATGAGGTGTACTTTAATTATAAGCCGCTCGATTTATTAATTTGGGCATTAATGTAATGCTCCATCCATTGAAGACAAGTCCAGAATGAATACACTTGAATTATTTATGAGGAATATTTCACTTTTTTTCAAGTGCCCACGTTTTTACCCACTGATCGGGACGTGGCAAATAAGCAAAGGATCTTCAAAGTGCATCTTTGGCAATTTAGACTAAATGGTTTTTCAAACAACACTGCACTCGTTGTTTCACTTCGTATTTTCAGGGAAGGTGTGTGAGCAGTCAAAGGTGTGGCGCACACCGCACCCGTCGCAGTTTGACCTTTGAGCTTGACCTTGTGACCTTTGACACAAATACCCCTTCCGGCCTAGCTATAACTTTGCAACGAAGGCAGATTTTGGGTCAGAATTTTCAGGGAAGGTGTGTGAGCAGTCACTCAAAGGTGTGTCGTGCACTACACCCATTGCGATGTGACCTTTGACCTTGACCCTGTGATCATTGACGCAAATATCCCTTCCGGCCTATAACTACGCAACGAAGGCAGATTTTGGGTCAGTATTTTCAGGGAAGGTGTGTTAGCAGTCAAAGGTGTGTCAATTTTACAGATTTGTTGGCCGAAAGGGGCACGTGCCTGTTGCCCCTCCCCCCCCCNCCCCCCCCCGGATCTGCCACTGACACTATGCCATGGCAAACCACTAACAGCAATGATTGGAGAGAGAGCAGATGCCAAGGATCAACTGGAAGCCTAGGCCTTCATATCATAGACCTCACACAAAAGCAATAAAAACTGACAGCTGTGAGCTACACTAGAAATCGTTGCGATCCATGTATACATGTACATTTCAGCCTTTAGAATGTATTGCTCTCTGCTTCTAGTACATCACGCAGTCACTGTACGGCATTTTGTTGAATTTACTATGTGCTCCATCACGGTATCAACCTGAGTTCAGGAACGTTTGCCCTGTGCTTCCTTACACCAGGTTTATGGCTCAGTGTTCAGAGGATGCCAAGTTTTCCTTATAATATCATCCTGTGTTTATGCCAAGTTTTCCTTATATCACCCTGTGTTCAGAGGATGCTGGATATGTTCCTAACATGCACCTACAGTAGTATTCAAAAGGACGTACTGCACTCTGCTTATTGCCGACTCTTATGTTCAGTAGGGTAGGACTGCATGCTTGGCACTAACTGGTTCAAAGGGATTGCTCTGCTCTGCAGTGTGATCAGAAGGATTTTGCAGTGTTCTTCACCTTGTGTTCGGAAGGATTTTGCAATGTTCTTCACCTTGTGTTCATGTGGTATTGCTGTGTGCTTCTGGCTGTGGGATACAGGCATCCATTCATGCATTCAGATGGACTGTCTGTGGTTCCATAGGACTTCAGAAAATTACTATTTGGTCCAACTCCAACATTACTAATTATTTTAGTGTAAATGGGGGTTTACACAGTTCAACGTGTTGAAACCTGTTGACAGTGGAAAGGTGTTTAAAAACGTTGTTGAAAGCTTTTGAACCATCTATAAACACCCCTTTCAACACCTTCCACAGGGTCTTTCAACAAGTTGCCAAAATATAGCTTCATGTTCCTATTTCTGGCAACATGTTGAAAGCTGTTGAAAGACTGTGTTGAAAGGGGGTTTAGACGGTTCAGCAGGTTTCAACAACGTTCAACAGCTTTCAACATTCAACACCTTTCAACAAATGTTGAACCGTGTAAACCCCCCTTAAGAAACATTACCTTGTGTTCTTATGTTCAGGAGAACTGTGATAATCAAATCCAGCGTCAGTGTATCTCTTCCATGATAACCTAAGTCTATTTGAACAGAATTGCTCATCAGTCTCGATAACGGCTCATAGCAGATAAATGAATTATCTCCTGTTGATCAACGGCTTCAATGCTCCTGTAAAGGAACACACTGCTTTGAGATAGGTGAACCAGCAATCAGCCTTGGCAGGAATTAAACTGAGATCATGCAGGTACAACAGGTGCTGACTCCATCTTGAGAAGAAAAGCAGCCGTTCAGAAAACACTGAGAGTGATACAGTTCGGATGGGATAAAAGCAGTGTCGTCAACAGAACAAGCATATTTTATCCTTCGCTGTTTGGATTTTAGGAGCAGGTGTTTCAAAGACTGTACAAGAAATCGTGCACCACAAAACCAAACTCTGTGAAAAACCGAAGTAACACCTGCAATATTGATTCTGGTGTATGACTAAGTGAAGCAATCGGAGAACAAAATGATGGGAGACGTTTCAGATCTTGCAATATCATCAAAGAGCTGAACAATCACGGTCATCTTAGCTTTGGACGACAAAAATACAAACATTGGCCGCAATATGACCCCAAGGAATACTGCAGAAATGAAAAAGTCTCGGACACAGCAATGGGATGGAACGATTCGTCTATTCTCGAGTGATACATCATTCAGCAGTGTTTTCGTCAACTGAGAAACTGGTATTGGAGATATCTTAAATTCTTTCAGTCAACATTAATGTGGGGAAGTGGTGCATATTTAACATGTATTATCGAAAAGTGGAGACGTGGTAACATTTTTCTGGCTACTGAAACTGACAAGAAGGATATGGATAAGAAGGATGAGGTTACCGTATTTTCAGTGATTTGTAGAGTTGTATCAATGTCTGGATGGAGTGCATTTTAATTTCATTTGGATATCTAACAGGATTGAATTATCAACTCACACTGAAGGTGAAATCAAGGCTGCTTTCTGTTTATTGCTGAAAATAGAGAAATACAGGCAACAGAGAGATATCTTGTGGATTTGAGTGAAGTTCGATGTGAACAGAGAAATACAGGCAACAGAAATATATCTTGTGGATTTGAGTGAAGTTCGATGTGAACAGGCAGCGTTTTATCACAATAATGAAAACAAGGAACTGTAGTTGCTATGACCTTCAAAACAATCATTCCATTGCCTAAGCCAAGGGTCAATGCGAGAACTTGTAGTATATCGTATGAAAATCTGAAAGCCCTTCGTACAGACGAATCCAGTGCTTCCATTACTTCAATAGGATATTTGGTCAATTCACTGTGATTTGAAGACATATCAACGCTATTCATTCAAGATAAAGAGTAGAAACAGAGAGGAGGACAACCAGAAGGAATGCAGTTGAGACACGTTTTTTTTCTGCCAGGCAAATGAGGCTCTGGAAGACGTATGTCACAAACATTAGCAATCGTCAGTCACCAACTGCCTTGAAACACAATCACCAAGCAACCTACTGCGTAAGATCGTCATCGCCATCGCACACGAGACAGTCCTCCATAAATACCAATCAACGCAATGAATTCTAACAGGGTGCCAATACTGGCGTAATGCCATGACCAGAATGAAGGCACACCGTACACGGCGAGCCATCAACGCTAGGTGATATATTCGGTAGCCATAGTGACTTGACTTCCTCGTGATTTGTGCACAACTCCGACAAACCAAAGATGTCCCATCAGCCTGTGTTTGATATATTCCACAGCGGTCTTTTTGCAGGTAATGTAATTGTTGTCTTTGTATTCTACTTTTTCTTCCTCGCCTGCCTGAAATAGTAGTATCACGCTGGTTCGCTCATCGAACAGGTTCCACAGGGCTCACTGGTGCTTACATGTAGGCAAACCTGATATTCACTCTTTGCACCAGTTGTTTGTTCAGGCACAACAGCAACACAATACAAACAATTCATGGCAATCATGTCTGTATGTATCATCTGATGGTATCATCTGATACATAGCAATTAACACACGCCCCTGAAGACTACTAACATGATAAATATTGATTTGAAAAAGGCAATACAGCAAGTGTGATGATATCTCAGTGGAACACCCAGTTACTGCTTTGTGTCCTATAAAAGAGGGGTATTCGAAAAACGTGGATGACTGTGACTGGATTTACTGGATTGTGACTCATTGCTCACCGTCGCCTGGAATGATGATTGTTGGGACCTCTGGAAGTCTGTAGCCTATTGCGATAAAATCGACGCGAAAATTCCAGAGATTTTTCTGGTGTAAGAATTGGACATTGACCATGTTGACATGTTGGACCCATGTAGCTGTGTTTACACTGCCAAACATTTCGGTCCAGTTGAAGTGAACCGTACTCGGACCGGACCAGGTCCACTTCATTTGTACCATTTAGACTGCAGCGATGAGTCACCGCGCAATGTTCTTGAAGCATCGCTGTCCATTCAGTGGAGGTAAGAAACTCGCACGGAATCATGCCGAGTTTTCCGGCAAGTGACGCAAGGACGCGCATGCTCAATACCGTCCCAGGTCCAGTTTTGCATGCGTCAGGTTTACACTGCACATTTGTCGGGGTACCGTACTCGCTCCGGACCAAGACCACCTCCTTTTGCGGGTCTCAGTACTGTTCACTTGTGGTCGGACCGGGTACGCTTGGCAGGTTTACACTGCCACTTTTTTTGCCGTACCATACTCAGTCCAGTCCGAGTTCACTGAATTTTTGGCAGTGTAAACGTGGTTCATTGATGTTCGCTGGTTCCTGCGGACGATACTCGCGGCGCTGGAGTAGGCTTCGCATCGCACGAACTGCGCATACTGTAGTGTGAGGCCTGGTGCCAGCCAAGCCATGATGTGGAGGAGTGCATAGGATGTCGAAAATGAACTAGTTCAGGTGGCAGTGAGCAATGAGTCAAAATCCAGTAAATCCAGTCATACAGGTTTTTCGAATACGGTACCCATATAAGAGGCCTAGGTTATTGACCACTCGGAATTCATATGTTCGTTGAAGTGAAGGAAGATGATTTTGACCTTCATCAATGCTCGTGATTGGTCAATGAGGAACCTGCAGAACTAACACCACTGGGAGGCGCTGTGAGCGGTTGTACTTTAGCTCACCTGGTGACCCTTTTCGACTTCAAATATGGTGGCCAGTTGTCCATCTTGAAAAATGTAGTTTGGCTCATATCATATGAAAAATACCACAAAGAAAGTTCTAATCTGGTATGATGTTTCCTTGGAACATAGACTGTGTGGTGGTCTAGGAAAGCCCGTCGGATGTCGCGTTTGAGGAAAGTGTTAATGGTCTTGGTGAACCCGCACATTTCAATAGCTGACATGTACTACGTAACAGCTGAACAGTAGCTAGTCCTAGTAGATCAATGCACAGGCAATCTGACAGCCCTTGTTGATCACTCAGCGACTTCTGACGGGTTTTCTTAGACCGCACACATATTGACTTAACACTTGTTCATTCTTCTGGAACATTCACCCAGGTGAGCACATGGTCCATGGACCATTTCCTTTTCCTACTACGTGGGCATTGTTGTGGCTCAAGTAGGACCACTTCATTTTGATGTTTCGTATGTGTTGCACTGTGTCAAGGATGTCTTGATGCAAGGTCATTACGATGCTTTATTCTGCTTTTTAACGTCTTCGGTATAACCGCTCTTAGCACCGACCTGTCGGGATGTTACATGTACGCGGATTCCTCATTGCTTGTCAGTGTAGACTGGTCCCCTGTGGCATGTGTGGTACCACTCTGTCCCTCCACTACTACGACAGGCCACGTCCGCCATGTTTGCCGGAATCCTGACACACGTATGCAAATGAGCAATTAAAACTCGTAACGTTTCGGGAGTCTCTGGAGTTACCAGAAGCGAGCCGAAGGCCATTCGGCGCTAATTCGGGCCACATCGGCGGTGCTGCAAGAGGACGGAAGATTTCAACCAAGTTTTCAAATTTTGGCATAAAGCTGAAATTATTCGATGACTTGAAGCCTCAATCCCAGTGTACAGTCTCAAGCTAACGATACGGTAGCAGTCCTACCCTACCCACGGAGATACAGCAGGAAATTACCCATACTTTATAGGCTAGCCGAGGCACCACCAATATTTTTTTGAAATCTTGCCAGTGATATTCCTTGCACTTATGCACCAACTACCACTTCCTTGCTTTTACGGACGTCATTTCTGACATCTTCGAAGCTTTAGACATTGACATGAAGGACTATCCCCGATCTAAAAATCGATGATGAGCTCATGGCGCGACCGTTGATGACGTATTGCTGACCAATCACATGCCGAGTTGGCTCTCAGGATGCCTGTCGTAGTAGTGAAGGCACGACCTACGACAGGGGACCAGTCTATTGTCAGTGCATCATGCTGAATCAGTACTGTGGAGACAGACATGCATGTTGTAAAGTAGAATGGTAAATACTGACAAAAATCAGTGTTATATCTAGGCCATTTTAGAGTGGCGCCGTGCCATGCCGCCAAAAGGGGGCGCCATTGTGCCCTTTTTTAACCCCCTAGGGCACCATGCCCCTAAAAAAAAAAAAAAAAAAATTTTTTTTATTTTTTTTATTTTTTTAAAAAGGTTTTTAGTACCCCTAGACCCTTTTCCATGGTCCCTTTTGGTCATATCACCTTAGAAACTGGCTTAAATTGGCTGTTGACTGGAGTTATAGAGACCTTTTTAACTTTTTAGCTTTTCAAATTCCGTTAGAAGAAATGCCGCGAATGAAAAGTGCCCTTTTCTAGGTTGAAGTGCCCTTTTCGCAAAGTTTGCACCATGCCCTTCTGAAATCCTAGATATAACACTGAAAAATGCAATTCAGTGTGCCTGGCATTGATTCATCAACACATATACACACCTGTGCTTACAGTTCTTTCCTCATATCGTACACAGGATGGATCTGGCCATCTGGCAAATTGCACACTCCCTGCATGGATGCAGGGGGCTGTGAGTGGGAGTCCATTGTGTAGGCACGAAACCCCATAAAGTCACCTCGATACTCTTTCAGAGGACTATATTTGAAGCTATAGTAGATGCTTACCTACCTAGTATACCGCTACGACTAGTCCAGTATCAGATCCATCCATTCCATGCAGGTTGCATCCTCCCACAGCAGGGGTTTTTACCTCGCTCCTCTTCATCCGCTCACACAAACCCCTGCTGAAATAGAACATCCAATGAATCTGGTGCGGCTGTTCCATACTCCAGTTGCACTCCCTGTATGAGAAGGATAACTGTAGAATTACGGCACATCTAATTAGCTGTACCGTGTACCTAACAAGGAAACCCAACATAGGCCTAACGCTCGAATTTTTTATTCGACCTACTTTTCAAAGTCACAGAGGTCAAGTTCATCCAAACGGGTTGGCATGTTCTGTAATGATGTTAGCTATCGTGTTGAAACTTCGCACATGTACGCCTAGGTGTCATAATGCTCGAAAGTTCCACCTTGCAAATATTTCAGGAGAAAAAGTAGATTTGTGATTTTGGCTTCAGCCTCCTGGTGGCAAAGTCAAGAATTAGATTTCACCAAAATTTCGTCAGCAAGTCATTACAATACAACCTCGAGTTACAACGCGATACAAAGTTTCAACGCGATAGCTCAAACCGTTATCAAAATATAGCCCTTTGAATTTTTCACAAAATACCCCTACTGGCCAAAATAGGAATTGCGTCGCACCCAAAATCTAACTTGACCTAGATTTTGTGGCCATACACACCATTATGCAATTTGAAAACGATCCGTTGAAAACTGAAGGTGCTATGCATCAGACAAGAAAAAATTAGAATTTTCATTTTGGCCCCCTAGTGGCGAAGTCAAGAATCAGACTGCACCTCGTTTGTGAGTCACTAGAACCTAGAGGTATGGTACATACAAAGTTTCAACGTGACAGCTGAAACCATTCTCCAAGTATAGCCCGTCTAAGTTTTTCAAAAAATGCCCCCTACTGGCCAAAATAGGAATCACATCACCCAAAATCGAACTCAGGCTAGATTTGTGCTCATACACACCCATAATATGGAAATGATATGAAAATAATCTGTCGAAAACTAAAGGCGCTATCCACCTGACAAGGGAAAAGTTTACAGACGCATGCACCAGCTGGTGCACACACCACAGACCACCACACTAGACTAGGCCTAGGCCTAGGCCCCAAGCACAGCATAGGACAAGCCCTTTTGGTCTTATGGGTATGGGCCACGGGGGCTAAAAATGTGATTAATGTTCAATTATCTAGTTAGTAAAGGAATCACTCACGCGAGAGTCCGCATATTCAAAGATCACGACGATTGGAAGAATGGCGTATGAAATCTGACACGATGATGAACCGCACAGAAGACTGTCGGCCAGTGTCGGGACTGTGAAAATCATTCAACAGCATGTACTCCCATCCTCGAAATATCTCGTATCCTGCTTCTGCCAGTTCTTCACCACACTCGTGGCTATTTTTTAGTTCAAGATGTTTGAGGTTATCCCGGATTTTCACCGATAAAATGACGATAAAACGTCAGATTTGACAGCTCAATGAGCTGCAGCTGTCGAGCAATGTGCTTTTGGTTGTTGTCGCTTTGACCCAGTTTCTCCATTCAGTCCGGGGCGACCGCAGCTATCGCCGGAGACAGCGGCCGTGGCTNAAATCTAATAGAAAGGGCAAACCATCCACTTGGGTTCACTTAACAGGATACGAATGACAGTCAGGGGAATTTGTACATCTTCTAAAATAGGCGGCTATCGCTGAGCCATCAGAGGAGCCATTCCAAAATTTTAAGTGCCGTTTCTTTAACATGTTAAACATCATTGAACATAAATTTTAAATGAGTCAACAACTCTACCATTTGGTGAAACTTAAGGCTGCCGTAGGCCTACACGAAACATTTTTTCCTACGAAATATTTTGTAGGAATTTATTTTACTGTGTCCCATTTTTGTCGTGTTTTACTGTTTCCCATTTTTGTCGTATAGCAAAAAATCCACAAATAGCTTTTGTCCTATTTTTCTTGTACAATAAAATGATATAGAAAATAATTCCTATCGTGTACGCGGTGGTAGCAGATTATTGTACAACTGACGTTTTTTGCCCATTTGTCCGTATGTAATAGGTCAATACCATTAAAAAATACTATGACCCGATACACAATAAAATTTACGCTGCAACGTATTTCCTAGGAAATAATGGGATCGTCGACAGCGGGATGCGAAATATTTCAACTGTATTTCCTTCCAATAAAATTGGATGAGAAATCGTAGGAAATATTTCTGAGGAAAAAAATGTACCATATCGTGTACGGCGGCCTTTATATGCTTGTCCATACTCCATGACATTAGCACAGTAACAGAACCCTATATAAGAAATGTATCAGCAGCCAGGTAAACGAATTCCTCAGCTGACTAATGGCAGTGCCTGCAATTAAGATAAGTATTGAGACACTTTCGTGATCTACAGCTGTGCTCAGACGAAATACGTGATCGCTCCACCAAAAACAGGTTGTCGCATGTGATCATCATTGGTCACCAGTTTACTCATTGCTGACCACCACTAATGTCAACTTGCAGAGATGTACATTTCAGCTGTTGTGTTGTAAGGCCCTTAACCCTTTCCTCAGTTGCAACAAGCGCCTACTTTCGCTAGTGGGGTCATATATTAGGGAGGTTTCGCAAATCTGACGAAACATGGAGTACGAAATACGTAATTGGACTTCATTTCCATGACGTAATGTATTTTAGGAACTCTGGGTACGAGAATCAGGAGCGGATCCACGATGTCGGAAGAGGGGGCGCACTGTGCTAGAAACATTGAAATCTGCGGTGAATTTGCCCCCAATTCCCCCCCCCCGGATCCGCGAGATTTCCTCGAGTATGAGCAGTTATAAGCGCAAACAGGACATCATGTCAAAGACAAATAGGCCTAGGCTACAACCATATGCTGCAAATCATCAGCGCAAAGTGTCTGTGAATAAAAAAAACTGCATGCTCTAAGAATGTGATAGGTCTGAAAAATTTTCATCACAAATTTCCAGAATATTTAGCAAATTTTCGACCCCAAGCGGGGTCTTCTTCAGGCTGGAACTTTACAATCTGAAACCAAGATACAAAATAGCACAAAATTGACACACAAAATGATAATAAGCAAGAAGTCAATCTCCAGAATTCATGAATTTTCGACCCCAACCGGGGTCTTTTTCAAGTGGAACTTTACAATCAAGTGGAACTTTACAATCCTCAGTCTTTTCTAGAGTTTCAGATTGTAAAGTTCCACTTGAAAAAGACCCCGGTTGGGGTCGAAAATTCGTGAATTCTGGAGATTGACTTCTTGCTTATTACAATCTGAAACTCTAGAAAAGACTGTCTTTTCTAGAGTTTCAGATTGTAAAGTTCCAGCCCGAAGAAAACCCCGGTTGGGGTCGAAAATTTGCTAAATATTCTGGAAATTATACTTTATCATATTGTGTGTCGATTTTTGTGCTCGCCTTCTCTTTGCATCACATGTCAAAAAAAGAAACAAGTTGCCTATTGCGAGTCCCCATGGGCTTTCTTGCCCAGACTGGTGATTACTTTTGACTAAATTGAATGGAGGCTGATCGTACAGAAGACAGTTACGAAGATAGGACACAGNCTACAACTTCACCGAATCGACCGAAGTAATTTGATAATGATCCTTCATCTGTCTTCCGGTTTAATCCACCGACAAATATTTTGCGCAAAGATTCTTTGACCTGAAAATACAGAAGCAATTAATTGGCGAATTGCCTTAGACCAACACTGATTATGCCTACCCTAGAAAGCACTGTCCTGGGCCCGGACCTGACCATGGTATGTAAACATGTACTGCAACTGTAACTGAACTGGCATTCTTCTGCACTATGCGTGGGCAAGAACATCATGACATGAAGACATGGAAGAAGGGTTTCAGTTTGGTTTTCATGGTTTTGCAGGTTGCATGTCAAACATGTGGCTTGTGCAAGACAGCATTAGATAACACGACATGGCTTATGCTCATTCAATACCATAAATATGTATGATTAATAAATGCACCTTTGGTCGATCATCCATCATTGTGTTCAAGAAGAAATCGGACTATTTTCACAGGAAAAGACGGAAAACTCCCTTTCCTAGGCCATTGAAGTTCAGTTAGAAGAACCGCCGCTAGGGGTCAGACGGATGCTAAGAAAAGTAGGATTTCACTAAAAGAAACGGCCTACCGGTACAAATTTTCTTCATTTGGGGAGTTCCGTGCAATAAATGCACCTTATTTGTATGAAAATATGGCGTAAAATATATTTTATACGCTGAAGATTTGTATAACTGGCGTTTTAACAACAGTGTACTGATAAATACAATAATTTGTTTGCCCATGTGACGTCTTCAATTTAATTTCAAGTTCATCTTTTACACTGCCTGACTTTCCCGCTGAAGAAAGTGCCCGGATTTTCGGTTGACACTGCGTGAAATTCTTTTTATCGAAATAGGTAACAAAAATGACCAAAATATATACTGAAATTGAGGTCAAATGACTATGATTATTACAAAGCTGATGAGCTGCACATACAGTTTATTTGATTAATTGGTGTGCACGTAATTGAAAGTGAAATTGAATTGTTTGAGGGCCAAGCCGGCGGGCCTAAAATTTGAGCTGTCGCGTGTTTCGGCACAGTGTATTCATTGTGTGCACGGCGTGTGCATGTCAAGCGTGTGTACGTCATGCATGCATGAGCATGTCGGCCACGTTTTGCCGACCATGCTTTGAGGCCTAGCCTAGGTCTACTCTCTTGGTAGGTTGGCCCCTGGTCGGAACATGTCTGACTTGGCCTGGCCTAGGCCTAGTAAGTAAGTTTGCATTTGTGAATTTTTTTAAAAATTGTTGATTTATTGACGCCTGCCTGCTGCAGTGCTGGTGGACAGGGCATCATCATCATCAGTCATCCCGACATGGCTTCATTCATCGAATCATGCCATTCATTTCCATTCATGATAATTGATTTTTTGCTGTGCATGCGCAGGCCAGAGAGAGAGGTCTGCTGCTCAGCTGGGAGTGTGAGAGTGGGGTCCAGCACAGCAGTCAATCATTCGTTGTCCCTTTTATTATCAATTACATGTTTATTTTGGCTTTTCAGGTAGGCCTAAGGCCTAGCTAGCCTTGGAGTTATTAATAATGAAAACCGATAAGACATGTAAGAAGAGAATTGCATCACCATCATTGGTATCACTCCACATGCACAGTTGGCTATTGTGTATGAACCAGGAAGAAATTTTGAATACAATTGAGCAGAATGGAGTTCTTTTTGTTAGGCTCGACACCAACACCGTATGAGGTGAATTCTTTTGCAGGTCTCCTTTACTTGCTATGCTATGCACAGGCCTTTTGAGCTGGTCTATTCTGGACTTGGTCTAAGTGCTGATAGTACTTACAGTTATTTCAGTCATCTCCAGTTATTTTCATTTCCTGTGACAAGTTGGTCACACAACATTCTTTTCAACCTGTAGCCTACTCTCTTCCAGCATGTGCTTTAAACATGTTAAAGGCAGTGAAAGACAAGTCACTACTTCAACATACGAATCCTCTCAGTAGATGTGACAGGTCCTTTCCAGTAAATATTGCAATGTAATGATCTCTTCTTTATTACTGGTTGCTTGTTCCAGTGTCATTGTGCAAGTTAATCACTAAAATGGCACAGTCTTGGTCTCTGTTGCGAAGTGTCTTCCTATTGTCTGGTTTATTCCACACTACCGGGAGTGAGTCAGATAACATGCTGGTTGTATTGTTTATCGTGATGAGAACAGGATGAGTGCACTGGCAAAATGTAGACGATCAGTCCAACTTGTTCCTCTATGTATAGTTGGGGGGGGGGGGCTCTGTGTCAGAGACAAGCCTTGAAGGCAGAACAGTTTCTGCTTGATTTCAGCCATCATTTACCAGACATTTCCTGACATCTTGTACATTAAATGTACTGCACTAAGCAGGTCAACTAGGGGTGGAATGGTTAAATAGTATGTGAAAGGACAATGAACACGTGCCAGCCATTGTTGTCACTCAGATCCAAACATTTATGCTGGTAATTGCTCGAGGCGATTTTAGAAAATGCAGCATCAGTAAAATACTAAAATACACTTTTCTGAAATAAGTTGACCTGTTAGTGTAAATTGCAATTTTATGATACTCATTTGGGATGAATTATCTGTTAATACTGCAGACACAATCACATGGTGGCAGGTGCTTGGGGTTTGTTTCCATTGTTGCTGTCAACTTCTCACCGATTTTGTCATGGTAAAAAGTCTTGAAATCTACATCCGTTGGTTATCAATATTATCAGTCTGAGATACTAAATGGTTGTTTTGAAACAGAGCCTAGTTGGTCTTTTTGTGAAGAGATTATCCTATGCTCTGTCGTGGTGTTGAAAGCATACTTTATCTGTCTGGGTTTGTGGCTGTGTAGGGTGGCAGACTGGTGGATGAGAGCATTCACATCTTCTTTACCATTTTATGAATTCTGTGGAAAAAACTAACCATGCATACTTATCAGGGTTTCAATTGGGTAAGTTCTTCCTGTGCAAAAACGTCATGAATGTTGGTCTTTTCAAATTTTTGTGAAAATCCAAGCCTGAACTTAATGTTTTGATTGGTGCCTGACAAAGTGTCAAAAAGGGATTATTTTGTGTTTGTCACCAAGGATTTACTGTCTGCCATGTGATGAATTATTGTAATAAAAACTGAAGGCCGTATTCATAAGGGTGTTTAAGACTTAGACGCGTGTTGTAACTTCGTCAAATGCATGGTGGAAGTGTGTGTATTTAGTGAAGTTACACGCGTCTAAGTCTTAAACACCGTTTATGAATAAGGCCCTGACAGTTTGTACCTGACATAATGACAGGCATTGTTTGGGCTGTGCCTGACAATGAAATCACAGTTTGGTGCCTGACAGTGTCTGTTACCAGCCACTTAAATTCAGGCTTGAAACAGTAAAAGTAAGTCAGTTCTGTGTCCAGGGCATCAGGTCTGTTTTTGGTAGCCCTCCCCGGGTATTCTCTGTGGTACGCTTCTTACGCACTTTGTGGATAAGTTCGTTTCAGAAAATCACATCTGCTACACTGAAGTGATTCAAATCGGGTGTTCACGTGTCTCCATGTGCCTGAATTTGTGCTTAAGTATGACTTTGTTGTAAATGTAATGTCTCTACCCTTCATTGTCATTTCTACTAGGCTGGAAGACTAAAAAAGAACACAATGGCAGAGGTAAAGTAGATGTTTTATCTAAAAATCCAAAATTTGAAGAATCGGCAAACTTCCCGTTCTTCAGCAGCATGTGACAGTGCTTTCATGAATGTTCTTTTTTACATTTTTTCTTGACACTTCTAAAATAATTGACATGATTGACAACATTTGATGCCTGATATAGGAAGTTTAAATTCCTCGGGCCATTTGACAAACATGAGAAAGAGTGGCATTTCATGAAAACCAGTCGCTCTGTATTGTATGGTTTGTAATGAAGTTCAATCTTAAGAAGTGACAGAAAAATTATTCCTTGATCCCCTCACCCTCATGTGTTTTGTCCTGTTCTGTTGTTTTCCTTTGCAATTTAGGTTATCTTCATTTCTGATTTCTTGGTTTATAGCTTCCCACGGCAGTCGCCAAGTTTAAAAATTATTATAAAGTGTTTTTCACATCATTCTGGCCAAAGGTACTTAGTTGAACTCAGGAATGTGACAGATCACAAAGATAGTGGTGTTGCACAACGCTAGATTATCCGTACGGTTGGCATAATCAATAGCTCTTTCACGATGTCAGCTAAAGCCAGTCAGCCATGACACTGGCTGGCGAGGGTTGAGCAACATTCTTATTTGTGATCACACCATTACAGTTTAGTGACAAGAGGTCAGCCAAGTACCTTTGGCAAGTTCGACCTGAAAAACACTACGTGTAAAGTCTGGCAACATCTATCTTCGACCTAATGGAATGCGGAAGTCATGTAATGTGACAGAGCTTTGCGGTTTTTAATCATGCTTGTCGATCATTTGTGGTCATTCCCCTATTGTTCGCCCTGTCCACTGGTTATTCAATAGCTACGTGTGATTAAAGGTCCGTGGAAAATCCAACTATCAATTTCCTAACTTCCGCATTCCATTGGGTCAAAGTTAGATGTTGCCAGACTTTACTAC
Source organism: Notospermus geniculatus (assembly GCA_002633025.1). NCBI lineage: Eukaryota > Metazoa > Nemertea > Pilidiophora > Heteronemertea > Lineidae > Notospermus > Notospermus geniculatus. Next base: position 273,420 of record NMRB01000208.1, read on the forward strand.
ATGTAATTCTTTGTTTCTTTCTGTCTCGCTGTATTGTCTACTCTTCTTGTTACTAATGACTTACTTTAGAGGAGGAGGCAAAACTCATGCAGTTATGTGAAGATTACATTTGTCGTGTTTGTATTTACTGGTAAAATATGAAAGCACCTGCTTTACTAACAATGACTAAATCCAGAGTGAAAACGAAAGCTGAGAGTTGATCCAGTCTACAAGAACACTTCTTGGTCCGACCAGTGCTGTCCTCAGTGGAAGGCGTCCAGATGCCAGAGTGCAGAGGTCACGTTGAATAGAAATGATCAGTATCTGAACTTTGACATGTTCAGGGTCCTAAGTGGAAAGGTGTCCCCCTGACGGAGGTGTCTTCATGGAGCGGTTCCGTGTACCGGGATCTGTTACAGTCCTGATTATGGACTACAGAGAACTACCCATACCTGGTATTGGTATGCTGTGATTTAATAGTGGGTTTGGGGTTGTCTCGTCCTCTGTTTTTAGTTGAGTTCAGTCTACTAATTTCTCTGTCTCTTTTGTGTTCTTCTGAAATCTGTTGTAAATTCTCATCAAATTGCCTACATGTATGCAGCAGTTGCTTTTGCCTCGAAATGTTAAATATGTTCTCTTCGTGTAATCCAGACTATGGTAATGGACAAAGCGCCGAAAACGGTATGTGGAGCCAAGGCAACAACAGTTTCAGCCAGTGACAGAGTACAGGCTGGAGATCTGCATCTCCTGCCAGTGAAAAATACCAAATTGAGTCCGGTGGAGGTTGTTTTTCTGCAGATAATGGCCTCCACCAGGAAGTTGGAGCAAATACACCAAAATCGCAGTCATAAGTTCACAGAAGCGAGATCTGGCATTGCCGTGTCCAGCTTCTCCTGTTGGATGGTCGGCATTGATTGCTGGCCACACTGCAGGCTGTTGATATCTTCGAATCAAAGCCCTGACACTGACGCTTTGATATAAAAATGTTGGCGCTGGATCCCAGTGTGCAAAGCCAGGGCCCAGTTTCACAAAGAAACTTAAGTCTGAAGTTTGACTTAAGTCATCATGTGACTAGGGTTTCAGCAAATCAGATGACTTCATTTCAGACTAAGTTTTTTCTTAGACTTAAGATTCTTTGTGAAACTGGGCCCAGGTCTCGATGACCTTTTATCTGTTATTTTGGGTGTATGCAGGGCTTCACTTCAGAATTACACTGTCGATTGGCTGATCTCTTAAATGCCTGTTATTCAATAGGAGCTGTCAGCGAGTTGACCACTAGGTGTCACTAGGGCCCAATTCAATGCATCTAGCGGACCCAGTCATTATCGATCGAGCAGCGATCATAATAGATTTCCTGTACATTAGGTCCGCTAAGACTGTGCTGCCATCTGTTAGCAATATGCGCGGCTGACTGCTCCCATTGGCGTGCATGCTAACCCTTTTCTATTTTGTTCTGTTGTATTTCTTTTTTGTGTTAGATCCATTTACAAGGGTTTTTATCAAAAGGCTAACCATACAGTTATGTGGGATGCCTATCTCATGCCCTTAGCAGTCAATAGGTCATATGAATAAAGACTAGCAAATGCTTTTACTTCAAATTTGTACAGCATAGCCTAGTGCATTTGTATTGCAAAATTCAAGTAAAAGCATTTGCTAGTCTTTATTCATATGACCCAGTGTTTCCGCCAGAGGGTACTACCAGGGTATGCACTGAGAGTACCCTCAAAGGAACAGAAAAGGGCGATTTTCTTTTATTTCATGGGGTTCTTGCTGATTTTGAAGAAATGCATACCCTCAAAAATATTTCTGGCAGAAACCCTGGCAGTGTTTGTGGCACATTTTGATTTTAACGCTCCGACAGTGGAGGGTTTCTTTCCGGATGAGATTTTCATATTGTTCATTCTCAACATTTTAACCACAATACAAACAGACATTCTGAATCTCGTAGATTCATTCCATGTTGTCAATCAAACTTCCTCTACTGTTGATCATTCACGTTTTCATTGCACATGTATCTTGGACTCAGTCTGTCACTACAGTGAAAACTCTGGCTAGACAAATCCCAAGTTTACGAGTGTTAAATCGGTCTGCACATATCCAGCTTTTTTTTAAACTCAGCCTTGTAATGACGTCATCCTGGTGCCGTGCTGGAGGGCACAGGGAGCAGAGGTGCGAGTCGACCGTGACGTGACTTGCGTGAAGTGTGCCACGCCATTGTTTGACGTAATGTCATTGGGGCATGCACGGCTCATTTCGCTGCACCTCTGCAGCATGTGTGGAAGGAATTTTAAGTACCAAAATTCTTCAAATGGTTCACAAGAACAACCTTTCTTCAAATAAATTTTCAAAACCATAGAAGAGGTGAGAAAACTTCGACAGACGATGCCGTCTGCTGGACTCTGGGGACAGATGTCTTGAATTGAAGCTACAACAGGCACGACAGGATAAGTCAGCTCAGATGCAGGCAGTATCAGGCTTTGTATTTCAGCGTTGCTGCGCAGTGGTGATGCTAATTCTGCATTGGCGTAGCCAGCCGGTGATGGACTTGGCGAAATTTTGTGTCGTTTCAGGCCAAGATGAGCAAGAAGAAGAAGGACGATAGCGAACCCGTCGAGGAAGAGGAGGAGGAGGAGGAGTTCACGGTCGAGAGAATCGTGGATGTGCGGGTCAGATATAATAAACAGAGCAAGAAGGATATGAAAGAGTATCTTCTCAAATGGAAAGGCTATCCAGAGTGAGTTTTTGTACCCCTTCAGTAATGTTGTGGTGACCCTTCCATTCCAGTGCCAGTGTCTGGTAGCTTCGGTTCCTTGCATGCCACCTGGGCCATATTTAACTTTTTGGTCCAGGGGACCTCTTTTTTCAGAATGGACTTCTTTTTGCAGTTTTTTTTCCCAAAATCCGCATAAAAATCACGTTTTTTGGTTGGCTCAGGGGGGACAACTGCCCCCTTCGCCCCCCTTTAAATACGGCCCTGGCCACGTCCCGCTAAAGCGGTATGACGATGTACTGTCGTGACAGGCATCATATTGCAGTTTCACTTGAAAACAGCATGATGACGTCAGAACATAATTGCGGCAGAATATTCAGTGAGTTTTCTTTTCAGTTCTGACAACACATGGGAACCAGAGGACAACCTCGACTGTCCAGAATTAATCCAAGATTTCGAGGACAAAATGACAAAAAAACGAAAAGAAAAGGAGGAAAAGAAAAAGAGACAGCGGGATGAGGACCACGCACCAGCGAAGAAAAAGAAAAAAATTGTCGAGGTAGATTTTAATGTTGGCCGTGTTGATTTGATAGCTGTGAAAAAAAGGGTGTCTGAAGGAAGGGCTGAAAAGCTGTCATTTCCCAAATTTCCTGTTCTCTTTGGGCTCCAAGAATCCCTGCATTCTTGAGTGCAGGCCCTTAGCAACCAGTGCTTGTGACCCCAAAAGGTGTGGAGTCTGGCGAAATTCGGGGTATCAGGCAGCCCAACAGCATGGGGCACCATGGCGCACATCCCAGCCTATAAAGACCTGGTCCCATATCCATAAAACCTTGCTGGGCCTAGTTACTTGCTAAATTGCCCAGTCTGTACAGGCCGATGTGCACAAATAGCAACCAACTATGCTGGCAAGGTTTTATGAATGTAGACCCTGGGACACAACCCAGGCTGATTCAAATGGTCATACCATTCTCAGCAGCAGCACACATCGCCCTATCCAGCATATCCACTGCGTAGCTACCTTACCAGAAAATTCTATCCATTTTAAATTCTTACAATCATAAAACTGGTTGTTTCAGGAGGATGATAACAAACCACGCGGTTTTGACAGAGGACTTCAGCCCGAGAAGATAATCGGTGCCACCGACAGTAGCGGCGAGTTGATGTTTTTAATGAAATGGTAAGTTGTGTGCTGATCGGTCGTGGTGTTGAAATCAGCAGGGTTCATGCTTAGAGCACGTGGAGCATTCATTTGTGACCCGTCACAGCAAAATCCGTATTAAGTCGCACAATATATAAACCAGGATGAACCAAAATAACTCCAAGAGATAAAGGAAGATTTTACAAAAGACAGACAACACGCCTAGGCCTACTGAAATTGTTGAAAGTCGGTCTCAACCTGCCAACTTCAGAGTGATTTAGTACTGGTTTTGCGGTGACGGGTCACATTTGGGATTAAAGTTACCATGCCTGTGTTTTCACAATGGTACAATGGGGAACCCCCAACCCAAGGGGGCACTGTGAGCTTAAGACACGCGAGACGTTAAAACCAAAGCAATAACATCAGATCATGATGTCCTTTACGCTATGCAGAAGTGTGAAAAACTGTCTCCAGCTCACTGCGCCACCTGTCAGGTGTCGTCGCAAACATACCAATGAATCCTATCTGGTAGGGTGTGTATTTCAGTCTAGCTCCTTCGTGCTCAATGGTTGTTCATGATTTTACAGTAGTTCATACTTCACATCATAATATTCCTTTACTAACTCATTTTGTAATAATGTTTGCTAACAGTAGTACTAATACATTCTTTTTCTATCTCTCCAGCCCCTTGTTTTCTCACCCACTTGTTTCATATCATTCACAACCCATTCCATATCATTGTGTTCCTCCGCTACAAAACCAGTGGGAAAGTCGCTCGGAAAATGAGCCTAAACGTACTGACATGATGCCAGGAGATCAAGACAGAAACCAAATCGCCACTCATCAATCCTCTGAGGTTGGCAAGTTGGAACCAACTCAGACTTCACAACAGACAGACAGACAATACTGAAATTGACAAATACATTGGTCCCAACTTGCCAACCTCAGAGTGTCTGATGACTGGTTTTATGGTGGAGGGGAGGGTTGCGTTTGTCAATTTCAGTATTGTCTGTCTGTTGTGTAGTAGGAGTGATTCTATTCTGTCTTTATCTCCTGGTGTCATGTCAGTACATTTAGGCTCATTTTCCATGCGACTTAAAACTGGTTTTGTAGTGGAACGATTTGAAGAAGAAAAGGAGTTTCCCCATTCGAAATGAACAAAGTTCGAGTCATTTCCCGAAGATTTCAACTACTTAGTCTTATGGGATTGCTGGCACTGAGCATGCTGAATACTGTAGATACGTTTCTGGTGCAGCAGTCGCTGCCCATCTACCCTTGTCTTCTCTTGGCCAAGATGTCTTACACGCTGCTGGCATCTTCCATGTTATACAGTTACCAAATGCATGCAAGTGTAACAGCGCACAAACCTAACTAACAAATTAACCAGTTTTTTCTTTACAATCCAACGAGGGGTGATTGTCCCTTTCCAGGGTGTCGAATTTAACGAGGGGTGATTGTCCCTTTCCAGGGTGTCGAATTTTGAAGTGATTTAGTCAGAGTGGCCATTTTGGCAGCCAGCTAGATATGTAGATAAAACTGAAATCCTGTTTGCTGTGTCTGACTGTTATATTGCTGTTTCTTCATCATGCATACCACTTTGGCCTAGCCAACATGGAAGAGAGAAAGGATCGTCTTCAAATAGACTCTATCACTCGAAAAGAGTGCAGCACCTGACGGGGCAGCGTCATGACATGCCGCACCTCATTTCGGAATGCCATGACACAACTCAAAATAAATCCAGTTGTTTCAGCGATCATGACGTCGGGGAAACAATTTGATGATTTTTCCCGTCTCGCGTCTCGTCATGAAATGAGGTGCGGGACGTCATGACGCTGTCCCGTCAGGTGCTGCACTGGTCTATTGTCTGACGTTAGAACTGATGTGTCCGCTGGCCCGATTTGGTTCATATCGAGGCGGCGACAACAGTGACAACACTTCCGTCGTTGAAATATCCTGTGGCTAATCATCGTAATCATTAACAATTGACCAGATCTCAGAAAGAATGACAAGGGTGGAATAGGGCCAGTGACTCGAACCTTTCTTATTTCAGGCGTGACAGCGATGAGGCCGACCTCGTGGCCGCTCGCGAGGCAAATATTCGGTGCCCGCAGATTGTGATTAAATTCTACGAAGAGCATTTGACATGGCATACTCCTCTGTCTGATATCCACAAGTGAAAAAATGAACTAAACCAGTTATTAGAATCTTAATCAGGCCTTTGGGCTTTGTACTTTATACTGTAAAATGTACAATACACAGTGCTTAACTGGACGAGTACTAGTGGCCAACGTTCTTGCCATGTGGCATTGTATTACTTTCAGTTCCACTGTGTTCTGAATACTCAAGTCAAAGTAGATGCAATTCGTGTAGAAAGTTTCCAAACTTGATGGTTTATACTTCGATTTAAGATCAGCAACTTTCCTTAATTTTCAAACAAGAGGAACCTGCAGGACTACCACTTACCGGTAGGCGCTGTGAGCAGTTGTACCTTATTTCGAAGTCTCGTCCATGTTGCACTGCGTCAAGGATGTCGTGACGCAATGTTTCAGGGTTGTATCTAAGATTTCAGAAGGGCACAGTGCAAAATTTTTATAAAGGGCACTTTAACTTAGAAAAGGGGACTTTTCTTTCGTGACATTTCCACTAACAGAATTTGAGAAGCGTGTCAGTTAAAAAGTCTCTATAACTCCAGTCAGCAGCCAATTTAAGCCAGTTTCTAAGGTGATATGACCAAAAGGGACCATGACAGAGGGTCTGGGGGTAATAAAACCTTTTAAGAATTTTTTTAAAGGGCACAGCGCCCTAGGGGGTTAAAAAGGGCTCAGCGGCGCCCATTTTAGCGGTGCAGCACCCGTCTAAAATGGCCTAGATATAACCCTGTGTTTTGCTCTTTTACGTCTTTGGTCGCACTGCTCGCAGCGCCGCCTTGTCAGGATGAAAGTTGTGCAGGTTCCTCATACCCTGTTGAGGAAATTAGAAATTTTTCAGTCAATTTTTGACGCACTTGCTCGGTACTCATCAAGTTAAGAAATATGAGCCTTATAGGCATCGAACCAGTTGTTACGAATCTCCTATAGAACAAGGGTCATTGCAGTTTGAAAATTTCTCAGCTAAATAGTTAAATTTTGGTCAATATTATCACAAATTTATGGATAGGAATGAATGAAGTGAAGTTAAATGCTTGCTAGAGTCAGAAATATAGAAAAAAGAGCGTAGTAGTGACAGATAGTCATCCCAGAGTTTATGAAAATTCATGGATTTTATAACAGCGATTGTAGGCCTGCTTTCTCTATGGTTAGAAAAAATTAGAACGTGAATGAGGTATATGGCATTTCTCTTAAGCCAGCAGTACACCAGGTAATATTGCAAGCGTTCTTCGCGCCGGCCGCGACAGACTAGGCGATATCGATTTTGGTGTTGTTTGATATTGGGCGATCATTGCTGGCGAGAAGATTCCACGCATCACCGTCCAGCGCACACCTGGCGTCAACAGTCTGTGGTGATAAGATCGCTTGTAATATGTATAGCCTGGCGTGCTGCCCACTTTAGCCTGATAAGTATTGATCTCAATAATTGATTTAATATAACGAGCCCAACAGAACCATATTGAGATTTTCAGACTGGTAACCTCAGTCCTGTTGGTTGTATTCAAACTTAACGTTTCTAACTTGTATCTATGCATACCAAATATTGCGAGGAGAACTCTCACAAACAAATTTTATTTTTGTATTTTAGTCATCTTTGCTGTTGTAATCATCCCAGAGCTGAGAAGGTGTCTTTTGTCTCTGTTAAGTGTTTTCTTATGATATTTGAGTGATGCAGGCGCTGACTTGGTGTCCATGAAGATTTGCTCAAAATAATGTGCCTTGGGTTCTTGGCAAAGCAAGACCAACCATTTGAGTAAAAAAGCCATGAGAAGAAATAATGTAGAGGTGGTCTTTGCTTTCAAATTCAAGTGTCATAAAATTTCGAATTCAGCTGTCATAGAATTTCAAATTCAAGTGTCATAGAATTTCAAATTAAAGTGTCATAGAATTTCATATTCAAGTATCAAAGAATTTCATATTCTAGTGTCATAGAATTTCATATTCAAGTGTCAGAATTTCATGAATTGCTGAAAAATTAAATCAGTGTGTACTTAATGGTCATTTTCATTTCACATCATACAAATTACTCTCATTTGGTAGAAATATTTTCCACTCAAAACTTAGGAAAACACTCCCTACCTGTCAGCTCATACTGTAAACCCCAATATATTGGCGACTTGACATTTTATGCTGATGTTGCTTGTAGGGGATTTATCATTTGCCAGCTTGAGTTCCGAAATACATGTTGTACTGTCTCTGTGTGTTTTGGGAAACTGCAGCATAAACAGCGATATTTCTTCTGGAATATTTTCAGGCAAGATAGTGACGAGGCAGATCTTGTACCGGCACGGCAAGCGAACGTCAAATGTCCGCAGATTGTTATTTCGTTTTACGAGGAGAGGCTAACTTGGCACACACATAATGAGGAAAATGACGACGAGAAAAATGACTGAGACCAAACGAGATGGCGAACTCGGTGAGGGCTGAGGGCAGTTTCTGATATTTCAGAGTTCCATCGCTTAAACTAGTTGAGGAAACCATCCGGTTTCAAAAATAAACAACGCTTCAAAGTGTGTTTTTCACTTGAAAGAGCATCTTCAGCACTTTCCGATGAATAGCTATGTTGAGGGGTTCAGATCACCCCAACTTGGAAAGCTTCCCATTTGCAAAGTCTCAGCCTCAGAATTTCCCACCCTCAGAATTTGCCCTCAGTCCTCAGCGGATAAGTCTCTGTAACTGTGCAGCGAACTTTTGAGAAACCATTTTGCATTTTGTCAGGATTTAGTGTCTTGTGTCGTCGAGATTTTTAAACTTGGGAAAAATTGGTTGTGCTCTTTCAGCTGGTAAATTTGAACTTCCCTGTCAGACCAGAAATCTGTGGTTGGGAGTACGTGGCTTTGTTCATGTGTTGTGCGCAGCACATTCAATCATTTCCGAAGGAAAATGTGAACTTGTTCATTTACCATGCTACGAATGGCTTTCAGTGGTAATGAAAAGTAAGGATGGACAATGTTGACACCAAGGACAGTTTGAAAAACGTACCGGTACTCCAAATGACAAACTTCATCACATCAGAAGCAACTCTGACATAGAAGTA
>NMRB01000208.1:299016-409491 GCA_002633025.1 Notospermus geniculatus
TGAACAATAGGTTGCCAGCAAATGGACAATAGTTTACATAGTCCGAAAGACTTTGTGAATAAGTCCTGGGTTTGTACAACAGGTGTGGCAGGAATCAAAGTCCCTCTGGAATCAAAGTCCGGTTTTATTGTTCAGCGAGGGACTTACTAGAATATATAGCTATGGAGACCATGACCATTCAAATATAACCTTACAATAGTGGGCTATTGTTTGGCGGACTTGCATTCCTAGGACGTTGGTTCCTGTCACACATCTGTCAATCTGGCCAGTTGAACCCAGATCCTTAGATGTGACAGCCTTCAATATTTCCCGCACTGCACCATTTTAGAATACAAGCTCATTAGCGACCGGCACAAACAAACATTTGTATAACGTCTGCCTTACACTCTCAATCAGTGTAATTTACACCTTGGTTAATGCGTGCCGGATGTCGTTAATCAAAATACCTCAAGATTTTACAATTCATCACGTCAATGCATTACAATATGATGTAGTAGAATAGTTTTATTATTGACAATTTGATATAAATCATGTAAGCTTGGCGTGAAGTGGTGCTGTAGTCGTAGTTACACAAACACACAGTATCGCGAATATCCTTTTGATTTGACTCGATTTTTCGTGGATTGGGGGTCATTCGGGACAAAAGCACTTGTTACATTGTAAGAATGAAGTCATTAAGTACATGTACGTGTACGTGTGGGCAGATGATTTCTGACTCTCCGGCACAGATGCCGTCTGCTGTAGCTTTGCTTGTGTACATGATTTCTGCTTTGATATGGCGTCTTCTGGGCAGATGTGATGTTTCTGCTTGAAAGTTAAAAAGTTAAAGTTTTGGTTTACAGTCTGATATCAACAACGGTAGAGGTGTCATCTGACTTTTCACTTTAACCCCAGTCTATCCTCAAACCTTTCAGCTCAGATGAGCTGCTCATTCAGCGCTACAATCCGAGCATTTCCAACCAGTAGGGCCTACCCATTTATACACCTGGGTGGAGAGAGGCCAGTAAGGCAAAGAGACTTGCCCAAAGTCTCATGCCCAGTGGGATTCGAACCCGGGACCCTCTGACTGCTAGTTGGAGGCCCGAACCACTACACCACCATGCTCCTCTGCTTGGGCAGAAGACATGCTCCATCTGAGCAGGGCACACCCTAGCGATCACTTCCGACGACAAGATGATCCAAGACCCTTAACAACAGGATACATTTAGGCCCACTTTAGGCGTACTAGCGCGAGTAAACAGAATTTTTCTGATTTACCCAAAATTATCTCTGTAGAGTTTCCTGAAGTACAAAATGACGTTCGTGCCGAAACTTTTTCATAAAAATCCTTTGAGGATGTGACATTTGCGGGAAAAAGCGACACATCTATGGATCGTCAAGAGACCACTGAGATTTTTTTCCGAGAATAGGCCCTTGACTGTAATACTGAATTCCATTAGAGTGATTAGAGTTAGGTGACCTTTGGGTATGCACAATGAAGAAGCAGATCACACAGCGAATGTGGGTGACCAACGCGCCAGTCATCGCAACGATTGCGACTGAATGAGTAACGCCTTTTATCCTCATTTAACCCTCGTACCGCCAAGGTCAGGTTTTTGCAAAAATGATAACATAAAAAGCTTGAAGTGCACCTGAAACAGGTCACAAAGGTATTCATTGGAAAGCTCTCAGTGAGCGCTCTCTGTTATTGTCTCCACGCCTGTCACACCAAATGTTAAAGGGACCCTATAGGCAGTAGAAATTAGGCTCAAATCAGTGCGGTCACTTCATCACAGATGGCGCTAGCGACTGACAACCTATGGATGTGGGCGCAAATATTGATGTTAGTGTATTTTACTTGCAATACATGTCGGAGTTAGATTCTCATGCCGACAGATCGGTGTAACGAGCACATCAAAATGCCTAAGAGGAGGCTGCCTGTAGGCTCCCTTTAAGCTTATCAGATGAAAAGTACAGGCGACAAGCAATTTGCTACGAACCAAACAAGGTGCCGTGGTGATTGATATTGCTCGAGAGTGATCAGTCACCTCAAGATTTCATGTCAGACTTTGAATTTTAGGAATAAGAAGGCAGAGGATCAAAAACGTCAAATTTTGTCAAAGTACTGAGCAGACTTTAGTACGGCTTGAACATGTCAGCTAAAAGTGGGTGAAATTTAATTTACGGGGAAAATTCCAATCACCTCATGGATATTGTGTTTACATAAATAAGCTTATTGCAAAGTAATTGGGTTTCTTAATCGTACTGCTTGGTGAGATGGCGTAGAGTGTTTACCTTATGGTGGCTCCGTGTGACCGCCATCAAATTGTGCATCTTAGAGAAGGAAGGGTCCTCTTGATGTCATAGTTAAAGGTCGGATCATCAGGGGTGACAGTCCGCTACTTAAAGTACCACCTCAGTTTGGGATGGAAATTGGTGCCAAATTTTGTCGTGGGTGACGTGAAAACCCCTGAAGCTGGCAACAGACATATGGAAGTTGTATTATACGTGCACCAGTCACCCATCCACTAGTGATTGCGCTCAATGTTGCTTAACTTCTAGCGCCGAGGCCAACGCGCCAACGACTAGGCCATAAAGGAAATCCTCTATGGCTGGTGGGTAAAGCCGTGCCATATAGGAGCTGCAAGGGGTTCAACGCAGAAGTCTCAGTCGAGGGTCTCGGTGAGGCCAGCTCTGCGAGCCACATTGTGACGTAAAACCTGCTACCTATCCCTGCGGTTTTGTCCAAGATACGGCCCACAGACATGATATCCAATCTGACATGAACTTGTATGTCTGCGGCCAGCTTGACCGTGATTGGAAGGCAGCGCCACACCCCTTTCAAAACTTATCCTGTGTCTATGTTTAGACACGGCAGTTTACTTGGCTGTGTCTCCCAAACCACAGCACGCATTGTGATGTACCGTCGTCGAAACCTATTGTTTAGAAAAACAGAGCGAAGGCTCGAAACACAAAACCACAGAATTTGCTTCATTGGAAGCAATAAAAAAGTTTAAGACACCACTGTTTCCTACAAATCTTCACTTCTCTATCCCCTGTGTGATATTACGCAGGGAATAATGCAAGAATTAGACAAATTCATGGCAGAGTCAATATATCAGTTGCAGTAATTGCAAAATGAAATTGTTCATTGTGCGAGATCACAGTTCGCTAAATGAATTAGTTAATTACTGGGTATCTTTCATCATTTAGTTTTGCATTGTTGTCAAAATGTGGTATGCGTAAGATAATTTCCACCAGTTCTGTATTGTATGGTGTTTTTCCATCAAGGCCAAAGCCAAAGAATGATTGGCCCTGATAAGTACGAACGAGGCTATCTCAAGCTACTCATGTTCCTCACCTGGATGGGGTCTTTTAGGCACAAGGCACCATGGTTTGTCTCATGCGACGGGCTGAAGAGAGAGGCAGGGATGATTAATCCCGTATCGCCCAGGCTGGATTCAAACCTGGACCTGCACTTGCCAAGCGGAGGTGATAACCACTAGGCCACCAAGGCACTTCAGCAGTTCTATTATATGGTGTTGGACAAACTGGGGTGGACACCATGTTGATAAAGTTCACTCGCAAGATTATGAAATAACATTATTTTTCAGTGGACATCGCCCCGATTTTTGCCGTTTCATTCATTGCAGTTATCAGAACCTCAGCAGCACCGACAACGAAGCGCCTCAAATATTCTTTTAAACATGACAATGGGATTCAGTTAAGAGGGTGTTGCCATGGCTTTTTCGGTAGAGAACAACTGCCGCTTGTATCCCTAGTGCCGACAGAAAATGTGGTATTTTCCCTGAGTGCTGCTAGCTTCAAGGCTGCGGTATATCCAGAAAATGGTGTAGTTTCAACATTTCAATGAAATGCTGTTAAGTCATCTGCCCCCAGAGTCCAGCAGACGACATCTGACAAAGTTTTCTCACAACCTATGGTACCGGTACTGATTGAAAAATATTTGAAGAAAGTTTGTTCCTATCAACCATCTGAAAAATGTTTCTTCAAATTTTTTCCAATTCATTTTCAAGGCTATTAGAAAACTTCAACAGAAGATACTGTCTGCTCAAACCTGGGGGCAGATGAGTTAAAAACAAAATGGCCACAATGATAAGTCTGTCGGCTGCACAAATATCAGTCATCATTGGAATGTATCAATAGCAATCCCCTTTAAGCCAAAGTAATGAAACAACTGCTCCAAATGAAACCAGAACGTAATCAATAATTTGAAATGTTGGATCAAATGGTTTATTGAGTGTCGCTACTCTCATTAGCGCTGCATTCAGACCAGATTGTTTTTATTTTTGAGATTAGATGCGTTGAGAATGGCTAAAGCTTCATATTCAGAAGTGTCTGTGCTTGGTTCCAGGGATCTTTGCAACGATTACCAGAACTTAGAAATGGTTTATGAGTTTGCAAGTGTACAACAGAACAATCCTTCTCAACTTTCTGAGAAAATTTGTAAATATGTAAAAAAGAAGCTATATTTCTGAGAAATGGTGATGATTACTGTGTAAGTTATTTTCTGATAAATTCAGGATGAAATCGGCAACAGAAAACATCATTACAATTACAAAATTGTGATAAACACCAAAATCGCAGTTGTACATGTAAGGTCACAGAGGTCTGGCATTGCCGGGGTCCAGCTTCTGTTGGTGATGGTTGGCATTGCTGACCACACAGCAGGCTGTTGATATCTTCAGATCAAAGTCCTGACATTGACGCTTTTGATATGATAATGTTGTAGCTAGATCCCAGTGGCAAAGTCAGGTCTCTGTGACCTCGCAACTGTGATTTTGGTGAATTTGAAAAAATGGAGACACTTTCATCGTCCAGCACTTGATTTGTGTCTGATACGTCCTCCTCCCTGCATCCGTAACTCAATTACAAGATGCCTGCTGAAGCGTAAGAGGTTAGCGGTGATGGAATTGCCCTTAGATCAGGTACAGATATAATATCATTGATGCTGCACTGAACTGGATTGTTGTCGTGTGTGGGTTACCAGTTGTGCAAAAGGACACTGTATTTTTGATCTTAGCATTGAAGGTTCTGGTGTGTTTTTGGAAATATGAGCATTTCGGGCCCCATCTTTCTTGTAACTCGGCCACAACCATCCTTATGCCGGTGTCGCGATGCTTTGGGCTTCCATGGAAGAGCTCTTATCTTGTGTTCCTGTCTTTGTGCGTGAAATTTGCGCCGAGTGCCGCTGCTCCCAACAGAATCTTCTTTCCACGGTTTGCGGCGAGCGGAGCGGCTTTCACAGGCATTGGGAAAATTAACATGCCATGAATTGTTAACCATTGAAGGATTATCCAAAACAAATCCTGTGAAAACCTCGCCACAAACCACGACGAAATGCACTCAGTGGAATCGGGCTTAATAGTGATTGGTGCATTGGCCTCGTGTAGCCGACTCACCCTCTTGCATCCTTGACACTGTGCATCACACCAACATGGGTTAAGACCTACAATAAAAAGTCCCGGCTCCTTCGTTGGATGAGGCAAAAACTGTGGTCCCTTTTACCCAAGTGTTGATGCCTGGGCAAAGGAAGGCTCCCAGGCAAGGGTAAACCCTGGGACGAACTCAGGGGGGTTTCCTTTTCAAAGAGGGATAAACGCTCCAAGGCCGTAAAAAATGTTGCCACTTGTTTGCTGTGCTCTTCAGAAAAGGTCACAAAAGCACCGTTTTCTCGACACAAGGTCATGTGACATCCATGAAAGGATCTTGTCCCTTGATGATTTTGACAAAAGCCGTGATGTCAGTCGCAGAAAAAATGTTTTTATTATCAGTCGCAGGCACTCGCTGGTGGGTTGGAGCATTGGATATTTAGATGGGAAAAGATGGGGCCTAGAATTACAAAGCTTGACGTATTGGTTTTAACTCCTTTCTGATGCACTTTGGTGTGCTCTCGTTCATCGTTGGTCGTGTTGTCCGTCGTCTGTTGTGGTGCTGATTTAAAGGGACTATGTACAGCTTTCTGTTATGTTTGTGAAAGAGATAATCATAGAGAAATTTGCAAGGCATGGAAAATAGTGCAGAACATGATTTAGTCACGAGTCTGACTAGCATTGCCTTCTTTAAGTGCTGCTCCACGTGAGAGTTTTCTCATGTGAGTTGGCTCTCTATGGGTGATTCAACCATAGAAAAAACCTATGGGTAGTCATTTGTGTCATAGGTTTCAGTATTCATCGTAAGGAACCAACAATGAGAAATCTCCCATTGAGAGCCAATTCCCATGAGAAAACTTTCATGTTGAGCAGCGCCTTGCGGCAAAAAACATCACAAAATCTTCGCATCTTCAACACGACGATGATGACCTAACCAGTCTTCCACGCAATATCATATCGGGTCTTTGTCATTATCGAATTCTCAAGAACACTTGAGCAAGACTACTCTTTAAATTAGCTGTCGTCGAGCTCAAACAAAGAGTCGCCTAAGGCAATAACGGACAGTTCTTTAACTGGTTATGGCGGTTTCATTATCTTCGTAAAGCGGTTTTACTGTCAATCATGTCCACCAATTTAAAATCGTTCTGCAGTGGAAACTGCCTCTGCGGACACTTCTTCCAGGCGGACACCTGTATTTCAAGTACATTGTAGTCCCAAATTCTATTCAGTTTGACCTCTGCCGTCAGGACACCTGTCAATTGAGGACAATCATCTTTCAATTTCAAAATTGCCCTTACTAAGAGGTTCAAATGTACATGTACAGTGGAACCTCTCTCAGCGGACACCTCTGCCAGGAGAACACCTCTCTATTAATGACACCGAAGTTTAGTCCCAAACAGATCATTTCTATTCATTTTGACCTCTGTAATCAGGATACATCTCAATTAAAGACAGCATCTGACAGTCCCGAAGGTGTCCTTAATAGAGAGGTTCGACTGTACATAACTGTCGCACCGATGAGTTGAATAGGGTCATGAATTTCCAAAGGGCTGTCAGAGTGGTACAGAGGAAACATCAGACCCTGTCACCTGTGAGGTTCACATTTTGACATATCGAGGCCGACAGTCACTTCGCCCTTCGACTGTGCTCTCTGGATTGAACGAGCGTACATGTAGGAGTGATTTGCCAAGGCAAGATGCGGGGTCAATTCCTGGTGGACCTGGGCCTGTTTCATAAAGTGACTTTAAGCTAATGGTACCTTTAACCAAATGGAAAATGCATTGAAGTTAATGGTACCATTAGCTTAAAGTCACTTTATGAAACAAGGCCCCTGGTCTTCATGTGAGAGAGCGAGAAACCACCATACATGAAATTTGCCCAATGTTGTCTATAGCGCTACGCACCGGTAATAGTCATGTTGTATTTTGCAGTCAGTTCGCGAGTCAATATTTAGAAAAATTTCAAAAAGGGTCCAGTGACTTCCTGTGTTTGGAAGCCATTTCCAAACAAGTTTTTGTACTGCATGTGGGACAGTTCCATTCACATGATAAAAAAATTGTTAGCCCACTGCCTGCATCATACAAATTGGCATAGAATCTCTCTGAATCAGCTTATTAACCGCATGCTAGCTGCAGAGATCAGGTTCATGTTTTACTCACTCGCACGCAGAGTAGCGGATCTACAGTCCCATTGATTGCGGTTCCGCAGATAATTAATAGTTAATCTGTAATTGGGTCTTATTTAAGTTTCATCAATGCTGGTTAAATTCAGCTGCGGTGGTGGTCGCGTGAGAGAGGCATCTCATCCAGGTACGGTTGTCCAACATGAGAGATATAGGCCCTGAATGTTACCTATATCGTAAAGAGCCAATAACCCCCCATATTCGATACCTGGTGGTTGATCCTTTCAATAGGAGCAGTCAGCCGCGCATATTGCCAAAAGATGGTACCAAAGTTCTAGCAACCCAATATACAGGGTTCATTCCGACCTAAACCCTCGGCGAAGCGCCTCGGGTTTAGGTCTGCATTTTAGCTCCACCCTCGCGGGTTTGGTGAGACGACCAATACCTCCATAAGACAATACAGTGGAACCTCTCTATTAAGGACACCTTTGGGACTGACTGTCCTGAATTAAGAGGTGTCCTGATTACTGAGGTTAAATTGAATAGCAATGGCTGTGACCAATTTGGGACTTAACTACTTTGTCTTTAGGAGAGAGGTGTCCTCCTGGCAGAGGTGTCCGCAAGAGCTTCCATCAACAACTCCCCTTCCATCCTCTCCCATAATCTAGCACCGATAGAAAGTTACTAGTTTCACTTTGCTTTATCACTGATTGCAGAACATAGCTACACGACGACGTCACATCGCGGCAGGAACACTCAGCTAGTACCACACCACACAACCGAGCGAGGCAGGGATTGAACGACATCAGGCCAGCGGCATGACAAACGCAATGATACGCGGTTACAAACAATTAGTGTACTTCTGACTGTGGGCTTGGATTAAGTGGGAGGTTTACTTCGTTCAGATCTGCACAATGACCAAAGTGGACTTGTTATGATACGTGAACAATTGATAGATTTTTTGAAAGAGGATTTTTTAACAAGGTAGGATAGTCTCTCCTTATCTCATTTTTGTCGTTATGGCACACGTGATCTTCCGCCAGCTTTTTCAACCCTCTGGGCTGATTTTGAAATGAGATGTTTTGGTATTTTGTGGATTCGTTTGGATTCTACAACCAACAGTTAAGCTCTATCACAAGGTAGGGAACATTTTGTGTTGTTTTAGTGGAGGTGATTAGGTACTTTATCAATTTCATCAATGTTTTGTCAATTCTGAATTTCGCTTACATTTATCAAAAACTTTATCATGATTTCTTCAACTCATCCTTTGGCATTCTCTTTGCCAAATATCTGGATCATCTTCACCTGTCAGGGGTTTTCAAGCTTTTGATTCTTAAGGAAAGTCTCAAATTCTCCCATGGCTCCCAATAATTTAAGAAGTCCCTCGTCTACATTCGGAACTTCTGGTTTTGGGAGCATTTATGTGACCAAAATCTTGCTGGTGAGCACTTGTAATGGAACGTTAAAGAATATTAATAGCTATCTATGTCGTTAATGAAGGATTTCTCTTGCCAACTGCTGACTTTTTATACACTTGGCAGTCAGTGGTAGATTGTGTTGCCAACTGCTGACTTGGCAATACACTTTGGCAGTCAATGAGAAGAACTTGTTGCCAACTGCTGACTTTATGATTCACTTGGCAGTCAGTGGGAAGAACTTGTTGCCAATTGCTGACTTTATGATTCACTTGGCAGTCTGGGGAGATCTTATGTTGCCAACTGCTGACTAAGACTTTATGATTTACTTGGCAGTCAGTGGGAAGAACTTGTTGCCAGTTGCTGACTTTATGATTCACTTGGCAGTCTGGGGAGATCTTATGTTGCCAACTGCTGACTAAGACTTTATGATTTACTTGGCACTCAGTGGGAAGAACTTGTTGCCAGTTGCTGACTTTATGATTCACTTGGCAGTCAGTGGGAAGAACTTGTTGCCAAATGCTGAGTTTATGATTCATTTGGCAGTTTGTGATACACTTCCATTCATTGGGAAGATCTTGTTAGCAACTGCTCACGTCAGGAATACACTTGGCATCTTGGGAGATCATACATTTATAGCCAACTGCTGACTTTTCATAAAATAGTTTGTTAGTCAGTGGGAAGATATTGTTGCCAACTGCTGACTTTGTGATACACTTGGCAGTCAGTGGGAATTTGTTGCCACTTGGCAGACAGTAAAATCTAACAGGTGACTTGGCGATACACATGGCAGTCAGTGGGCCGACCAGATCTCGTTGCAACTGCCGACTTGGCAATGCACTCTTGTAGTCAGTGATTGAGGAGGCTGATCTTGTAGTACACACAGACATTGACAACATAAACAGCTAATGACATAAACAGCTATTTTCGTAACTCCGTGCTTCCCAGTCAAGAATCTTCTTTCTAGTATCGTATGCATCACGGATCTTAAAAAATTAGAAGAAAACGGGGGAATCAATCATGTTACAACTCAAGGAGAAAAAGGTGCTTTGCATAGAGTGTGACAAATCCTGTTAGTTGATCTGAAGGATGTTTGAGCTTTAAAGTTTCATGAGAAGTTGGTGCAAAAATCCACCACAAGATCCGATGTGCATTGCAGGGCTTTGAAAGACGAAACTTGGCAAACAATGTCATTTTGTAAGATGATTGCTGATTGGCTGGTTGTCTTTTTCTGCTGGGGCCTAGAAAAATAAATTGTGTGTTTCTGGTCATCAGCGATTTCCAAAAATCGAGGGTCGGACGGTCGGGATTTTTTTTTTATTTTCCGTTTTTGGTACAGATAATTTTATTGCAGCTACAGGGATTATACTAAAGGTTATCTAGAAGCCAGGAACAGCCTCAAAAGCTGATCTGGCATCCATGACTAAAGGCCTAGCGAGCAAAGAGATTAATTTTGATAGATTTGATGCATTTTTGTGAGAGAAAAAAATTTTGTTTCCTGGCCAGTCAGAATTTTTGAGGCCTAAGTCAGAAAACAGTGTTAGGAATAGAGGGGGACTATGCACCAAATGAAAGTGTTTATAAACCGTTCTTCAGATCTTCTTCCTAAACTCGCCCAGTAAGCAAAAAATCCAAAATAAAATGTCTTCAGTGATGCCTCAAATTCTGTCAGTGAAAAGAATTAAAAATATACATGTACGCCTGTGGCTAGGGCTAGGAAATGCTAAGATTGTTTTAAAGTTTGACAATACTCTGGCTTTTCCACGATCAGCACCCTGGAATTCTACATAACTACCAACTCCTTGTCACTAGGTTCTGCTGGGGGGTTGATAATCTGAATCAGTAGGAATCTTCAAATGTAGATCTACGTCTCTGCCCCTCGGACGATGAAATGTGGTCCTACTGCAGTATTTCAGCAGTCGTTGCTTTGGTTTAAAAGCCTTTTGTGTCAAGTGGTTTCTGTTCTTTGCCTTTAGGCCTACATCAGAAACTGTTGTTATGTGAAGTAATAAATCCAACTTCTTTTGCATTCAGTTTTGACAATCACTCTGCAGAGATAATCTGCCTGCCTGTTCCCCACAGTATGTCCTCAAGCATGTTGGGTGCAGCCAGAATTCCTGTGTTCAGGCATTTGCTCGCCACCTCTGTGCTGCATTCAAAGTTGGATAAGGCCTACTGCTAATGGACTAGTTCGTACCTGTAGCATGTTCTGTGCATCCGGGGGTGGGGTGGGGTGGGGTGGGGTTAGTGAAGGCCATCCTCCAACAGCAGGTTTTTGGTTTGAAGAGGAGCGACGTAAGAACTTCTGCTGTGGGAAGATGTCAGAAGCTCACATTTCGGTCGCAGTTGGAGTAGGCCTACTGGCATGACTGGTAATAATGGACTAGTTTGTGCCTGTAGCATGTAGTCTGCAACCGGGGGCTTCAGAGGGACATCGTTTTGGCCACAAAACAGATGGCATTCCAGGCAGCAGAGATATGAGATTCGCTAGCAGCCATCTTGCCAAAATCAGGTCATCACCATGGGAATTCTCCACAAGAGTGGGAGATGATTGGTTCTCCCATCCCCCAGTGGGGAGATCACCATGGTGATGACCTAATTATGGCAAGATGGCTGCTAGGGAACTCATCTATGGGCAGGGACAGATAAAACAACTTGAGATCATGGAACGAAGTCAAGACTATATTAGACGTAAAGGGTTAATTCAATTAGCTGTGGACATCTTAATCTTCTTGGTCTCCCTATGGTCCCTAATATACCTGCTAGTATAACATATTGACCATGATCATACGAGAAAACAGATAGTTTCTGTGACTAGAATCAGTGAAGCAATATAATGTACATTAGTCGTAATACCCGTTAGGAAAAATACCGATAGACCAAATGAAATACGTAACATACATGTTTGGGAATTTTGCTGGTTACAGATCCCAAATTAAAGGGTAAAGGCATTGCCCCTTGATTCTTAAAAAGTGAAAGAGGATGTTGCTCTTTTCAGAGACCTCCAGAACCCCCATGAGGTGTCAGGCCAAGCACATTCCCTACCAGAAAGAGCATCTCACCTTGACCGGTTTCAGAAACTTGTTGCTGAAGTTAGGATGGAACATGAAATCTGTTCCAACGTAACTGTTACAGAGATTTATGTACAAGTTGTACAGCTTGATGTACAGGTTTTTGGTCACAGTTGGGATGAAGTACTCTCAAAAAATGTTTTGACCTTAACTTGAAAAAAACATTTCTTTAAAGGATATGCACTACAGGCAGTTGGGTTTTGTGAGAAAGGTCCATTCCAATGTAACTAGAACCAAGAATGACATACATGCTCTGTGGTTGATGAAAGGATTTTGCTGATCAGTGTGGTAACCATACAAAAGGTATTGACCGGGGATCGAAAGACGAAACTTCTAATTATGGGTGTTAGGAAGTTCCAAAGTGGTACACTGTCCATTAGTGAATGTGCTTAGCCACACATGACCTCATCAAGTGGCGGGCGGAATGTTTTTATGCGTATTAGTATCGGCGTCCATCTAGGAGTTCCGGTGGTACGGAAGTTCCATTGTATCTAACTTGTCAGCAAATCCTGCCGATGTCCATCAGGAACACGTGGAACCTTTGTTCTGTTGCAGGTCAAGTGTGTCATCCAATGGGGTAAGGCAGCATCTTCTTTGGTAATTTGGGGGAGTGTGGTCATTTGAATCAACAGCCATCTTTTGTACTATTTAGTATATACTGATGTACAGTGAGGTTAGTGTTCCATTCGACCATCTTCCCCTGATCTTGAGTGATGATGAGGCCTTTTCCCATTTCCCCTGATCTTGAGTGACAATGAGGCCTTTTCCCATTTCCCCTGATCTTGAGTGACGATGAGGCCTTTTCCCATTAGACAGCAAGTATTGGAAGTAACTTTTATGTCCATGGTTTTCCAAGAAAGGTTTCTGGAGAGATTGTGAAACGTCTTGAGACTGTATTACAGATAATTACGGGCTACAGATAGCTTCATGCTATTCCAGAAGGCCACTTTCCAACAGACACACCATCATTATGTGCAAAACTTTGAAAATTTTCTTGAAATAAAGGGTGAATATTTGCCTCGTCAGAGACAAACATCGTCGACGATGATTGATCCATTGTAATTCCCCCTCTTTCTCTGTTCTCACATCTCGCGCAAGCAGACGATACCAAACTTTCCACATACGTAAGTCTACTGGTTATCAATGTAGCAAACTTCATCTGTAATGAAGATTTTCTAATGAAGTTTTGGAGTGCTTTTTCTGGCCTCTGTATCGTGACTGTGCAAAGAAGCACGTCGCTGGTAAACTCGGCTGTATAGAAAAAGCAGCTAGATAGGAATGACGGAGCAAGTTCTAGATGAACAACGTGTTGGGCTGTATATCTGTCTTTTCGTCTCATATTGTGGGCCTCTGCTTCTTCGGCCTTATAGCTTTTTCACCCCCACGAAAATATCCAGGGACAACAAGTCTTCAAATGAAAAGTCGTTCAGGACAAACTTTGCACTGGACAAAATGTCCAGGGATTGAAAAGTTCAGGGATGAAATTTCCAGGGACGGAACGTTTGGGGTTGAAACGTCCTCAAACTCCAGAAAACATCTCTCCTCACCTGTTTTCACCCTCCAATGATAAAAGGCAGCATCTCCATTCAAAATCAGTGGGAAGATGATCAGTTAAAGTAAGAGCTAAACTTTGTACAAATGAGTGCGCGCAATAGTGTAGAGTAGGCTGTTATATCAGTTGACCATGCACCCCCTGATATTTGATGGATCAAAATACCACCTTTTACCATTGAGGGTGGTGTTGAAGGAGTCCCCGCCACCAAAACAATCAACTTTCTCAAACATTATTGAAAGATATCAAAAGCTTCTCGCTTCACTCAAATGTCACGCCGTCTGCTACCTTCTGATTTTCACAACAAATGCTCTTGTCAAATGTGATTATGTCTACTGGCATTTAAACATAGTTTGAAGGTGAGCTCTGATTGTTTGAAATTGTCGTCAATTTCTGAGATGTTACTAAGCTGAAAAGGTTTAATTCATTGGAATCTTTCTCAAAACGTTCACAGAAATTTCGCCTTCAGGCTTTACTTGGCTGGAATGTCATATTCATGGAGGCTTTTCGAAATGTTTAACCAAAAATAGTTATTGAAAGTCATCCTTACAATATTTCGTCCTTTAAACGTACCTTAGAATCCTGCGACTTTTCGGGGTAATGAGATTTATTATGAAATATTCGAGGCATGTTCTTGTTTCTAGCATTTCTCTGGCCTGACTTGGGGTAGTCGAAGTTAAGGGTTGCCAAGCCCTCTTTTGGCGATAAGCGCAGCCGACTGCTCCTATTGAACCGATGGCCTCTTTCTCATGAGTCTGCCACTCTAAGCACTGCCCCACCACGCTTCTATCGCTCGAATAATCGCCGAAATCTCCATTTCTGAGTGGATCTCTGTGTTAACGGTATCGTCAACAACCTGAGGAAATGTTTTCACTTCCGTATGAAATCTATCGCCTTCTTAATCGTCAGCCCTCGGGGTGCAATTATTACCTTACACCAAGATATAACAGGGTAATTGTGGAAGGGTTCCATGTGGCGGTATGGTGTGATTAGACCCAGTCTAGACATTTTGATGTGTGATTTAAAGAAGACATTGGCTGGCCAAAAAGTGGCGCAGGTGTTAAAGGAGCACGTTATGCGACATCAGTATTTTGACTGTCGACGTAGAGGGAGCCACCTAGCGGCAGCAATACAAACTACAATAAAAACCATTACAAATGTACACAGTACACCGTGACAAAATGTACATAGGCCTAGTACACCAGGTCCATTTGCCGACAGCATTAATTACGCACAGGGAAAATGACGTACATCTGGCGGACGTATGGCGTATATACGGCATACGTCCGCCAGTCTTGGTTGCTTATATATACTACCGTATATAAAAGTAGCTACATGTAGATTCAATTTGTATGTACGTCGATATGTACGTGGGATATATGGCGTATATATTCCGTACGTATATATGCGTATATATGGCGTATATATGCCGTACGTATGCCATACGTACGGCATATACGCCATACGTACGGCATATACTCAGCGGACATATTTTTCCGCACGTAAGCCATACGTACACCGGACCTCCAGAGGATGATCCATTGTACTATACGGCGGATATAAAAGTAGCTGTACGTCCGCCGTATGTACGTCATTTTGCCTGTGTAGTCCCTGGGGTTCAATGGTAAAAGGCAGTACTAGTACATGTATATCCACATGTGATCATTGGGAGTGTGGTTGATAGATGAAAAGCTAGCTTTATGCTAAAATGTACTTGGTTGTACACAATAGAGCTTTTACTTCTATCAGCCACACCCCCACTGGTCACAAGCATCCTGAGAATCTCAGGTCATTTATAGTCGTGCCCCTTGTGCTATAGCCATTTACTTTATAGGGCAGAGTGCTCAGGTGTCCTTGACCTCCTTTTGATAAAAAGATGCTGCGTATCCATGTCGATTACTCCTATGAAGGTGTAAGAAATGTATCCATATATATCTACCTCACAGTCACACCATATCGATTGAAGACATCGTAGATTTGAAGTATGAGTACGCTGAAGGACTTTTAATTAATAATTAGGAGCCACATATTAACGAACTATTCCTAGACATGGGTGATTGATGTTGGCGAAGGTGTAGGATGGATGCAAGGGAGGCCTTAACGAGATTTGTACCATGTGCATTTACTTGAAACATCTCAGCCTTTCAGTGAGAGGTGGCTGGCATGTTTCACACACTGCGTACAGAAGATAGTGGTGCCACCTACAAATCAAGTTTTAGATAAAATTTGTCATTTAACATTGGCATCTTGGCAAAATATCCAAACTCAGTCAATTCACATATTGTACCCAAAAGTTTGGCAAAATACCCAAACTTATGTAGAAGAATACCCAGAATTTTTTTTAAGGGTAAGCAGCACTGGAGAGGCCTGACATCTGATATCCATTTAGAGAAATTTGAGTTTGATAGACAAATTCACCAGCACAAACCGTACCTTGGTCTACCTTTGGAACTGCAAAGTTGGAATTGCTGACCTTCCGAATAGAGAAAGTTCTGGAAGACACTGAAAAACAATAGAACTATCAATAAATTTTTCATAGGATCCAATATCATTGATATATTGGTGTATTTTTCTCTTTTTCAATATTTTTGCTGTCAGCGTCCATTTTTTTCAATCCGTGTTTCCTGTTGAGTCCAGCTAATCAGAACATGTGCAAAATCCATGCACGTGTGTCCGTCGACAGTTTGGTGTGTTGGTTGGATTGATTAAGATTTTCGGGTGGATTCATCTGTCAGGCTGTCTCACACCACGGTTTCATATCACTAACCTTTGGCCTTCGCTCTCTGTAGGAGATAGTCCAAAGGCGAAGTGACTGTACGTAGGTCTTGATATTTGAAGATATTCATCCAGTATCTATATAATAAGAGAGTAGGTCAATTTTTTGTGACGGGTAAACGCGAAAACTACCACCAAAAGGCCGTGACACTCGGTACCAACGGGAAGCTTACGTTTCGGACTAGGTTTTGGGTGCAGAACGTGCAGTTATAAGTGATTTTATGTTCATTGCCATGGTGATCGCCGCGGGCCTGTGACGTCATTCGATCTACTGTGACGTCAGCAATCTGCACGCGTTCAGATAGATGACGTGACTTTCATCTGCGAAAGTTCATTGCCGTGGCTATAAAGGCTTTCCTGCATTGCACATCAGCAAATGGTAAAGCGGTAATGGTACTGAAAACATGAATTTGACGTTCACCTGTGTATTAAACCCGTCATGTGACGGGTACGTAGCTAGTTGTCTATTCATCGTATCCATGACGTAGGCCCAGGCCTACGTGACCATGGTGACGTTGTGACGTTGCGTCTTTTTGCCCACCAGCTTCTTCAGCAAAGCCATGAAATTTGCCCACCACCCTTGCGTCATTTGCCCACCACCCTTGCGACGTCAGCAATGGCGGACACTGTCGGAGTTACGTCATGGATACGATGAATAGAGCCAAAAAACCCAGTTTCTCGCCAGCCGTCGTGGCTTAATGCCGTATTTGGTGCCTGGTCTGCATGCGAAATCTTATGTCTACAAGAAGTGGGTTCATTAGGAGTGCATATCCTGCTCATTGATGACGCGAGTTGATGCTAAAATATTACCGGCAATCCTTGGTACGTGCACTCATTTAAGATACTCGATGAAACACAGCATGAGGCTATGTACGGTATCGTTTCTTTATGGTATACGTCATAGGCAACTAGTAGAATTACTCAAAACCCACGTCGTCCAGAATATTGATCGCGAATCAATGATCAGAAAAAATACAGAAGAGTTCATGATTGTCCCGCCGTCTACCCACGCCATATCTGACACCAACTTACATGTATGCGAATCGTAGATACGATTTAACACCATTTTCAATTACGGTTAATCTCAACTTGGCAGCGATCATGAAAACTGTGTCGCACCCTCCCATAATGCAGTTCTGCGATTTCATTGGTCGTTGAATGCAGCCCTACGATATTCTATGGCTATTTTCGTCGTCTGGAGAAGATTACGGCACGTTCTTACACTTCGTTTAATGTCGTATTGTCCATTCCCAAGATGCATCAATAATTGAGATTTCCCGGATTGATTTTGCAATCGATTGAATTTTCTTGATTTATGAAGGTGTCTCACCTGACGAAGAATCGCGGGTCACGCCGTCGTAGACGGAGGACTCAGGCCGTGTTGCGTGAGGAATGTCGCCGGCACTGGTTACTCAATTTGATTGTATTTGTATTAGATTTTTCCATCAGGGCTGAAGCCATAGCATTTACCCAGGTAAGTACATGTATGGAAGAGGCCATTTCAAGTTGCTTATGTTCCTCATTGAATGGGGGAGGGTCTTACTTGCCCTCGCAAAGGCACAAGGTACTACAAGGCACCACGGCTTAAAGTCCTAAACCGCCAAGCAAAAGTTGGCACCCGATCATTTTCACCGCCCACGAAAATGGAACTTCCGATTTCCGCTCCTGGCTTCTGAGCATGCGCAGTACGCTACCTTCGCTGAGTTTGTCAACGCTGAGATGGTCGTGCAAACCGCAGCAGACAGGATGCCGAAGCGAGAAGTGAAAGAAGGGAAAGGGCGGCCTAAAAAGGTAGCAAATGCCGACCAGCGGCTGTGGACTGTCCAGAAACATTATCGAAGTGGCTCATAATAAAGAAAGAACTCAGTTTTAAGACGATGAGGAGGTTGTTTGTGTGTATGGCATCATTAACATAATGCCGGACTGCGGAACTCGCCGCCGTGCCGGTGTAACGTCAGTGAATTCTGTGGTTTCTTTTGAGAAAAGACCAACTTGCCTGGCATACATGCATGTACCGGCCGACACCGTCATCAATGGTGTCACTCGTGTCGGATTGAACACTCTTAGGCGTGAATATATCCGCTAAAACTCCCCGGAATCGAGGAGAAATCTCGACTCGGTGAACTGGTTGCATCCATGTTGCTTTGACAATCAGCTGTCACACAGCTGTCAATTATCAGAACTTGCCCAATCAGTGATCGCGTAGTAAATTCCATAGTAATCACGTGACGTGATGATTGACAGGCGTTCATTCATCCTGGCGTAGCGCGGGAAAATGAAAACGAGGCTGTCTCGCTCGCCCCGGCGGTTTAGGACCACTTTAATGTCCCATGCGATGGACTGAAGAGCCGGGGATGATTAATCCCATATTGCCCAGGATTCGAACCCGCGACCTGCCAGTTGTTAAGCAGACATGATAACCACTAGGCTATCAAGGCTCCTAAGTTTGATACCACTTTGAATCAAAGTTATCCTATGTGAAATTTGAAAAAATAATGTTGATATCGTGTCTGAAATGATGAAAGAAGATCTAAAAATCTGGGTTCATTTTTCGTGATATTTGTATAAGAACATATTACTATTTATCCTAGAGTCTAATTCTTCCACACAAAGGAATAAAAATATGATTTTTGAAGAATTGTTGGGTCAAGCAGAAATTTCTTTCGTGTTCACTGAACCTACCTCATTCCACGAATAATAATTATTCGGCATTTCTTTTTTTAAAACCCTCTGGTTTATTCGTTACGAAATGAATGAGAGCCCTCCATCTATACCCGCCGCTTTTATCTCAACGACTCGTGGCGATATTACATTTGCGCTCGACTGCAAGAGTAGCCGCCGCAAATGACATGAAAGATAGGAAAAAATTCCACGGTGAAATGACGCACCGGGGCGTACTTGATGAAATATCGAAACATAGAGTCACGTCCTTGTATGATGATGGCTTATTATTTGAACCGTCATCTCGGAAAGAGGGGTATCGTTATCAGATCCAGGCCACGTGGTTTGTGCTGATTGGAAAAACTGGACTGGCGAGTGCCTCGTAATTGACCCTTTGGGCTTATGTTCATTCGGCTTGGATTGTAGTGGGGAATCGTATAAAAGTACATGACATGTCTGTACATTCTGTAAGCGTGCTTCAGAAAATGGCCCAAGTGTCAACTTGGATTTGTTGAACCAAAAGTTGACTGGTTCCCTATCCTTTCAATGTGCTTTACCCATAGGGATGGGAGATGAAACCAGTCAACTTGTAGGACTTGTGGATCTGTACGTTTACTGGTTCCATATTTATTCACTGTGCTTTACCCATAGGGATGGGAGATGGAACCAGTCAATTTGTATGAGTTGTGGATCTGTAAGTTGACTGGTACTCTATCCTTTCACCGTGCTTTAGCCGTACATACAGACGGAACACAACATCAGTCAGTTTATGGTCTGCAAGTCCAACAGAAGCCGTTGGAAGGAGAACCTTGAATATTTTTTTCTGAAACACCATGTAAAGCCCACACAACGGTGTAACATCAATCTTTTTATTTATTTGTCAACTTTTTCTCCCTTGCTGCAATTATCGGAAGTAAACAATCGGAGAGATTGTGCTATTGATTCCTGATGACTGGAACCAATTGTTCCTTAGATAAACACGATTCTGTTGAGTGCTTCGTGTCGATTCAATAAACTAACAATCTGGTGAAAGCAATTGGAGGTCTTCAAGTACTTTTTGTCATCTCTTTCTCTTACTGTTTGTCTCAAATTCTGAAAAAAACAGGATGGCCTATAGCTACGGTTACACCTGTTGAAAATACCCGTGTTTTTCCAGACCGTGTCAAACCCGTGTGTACGAAAAGCCCGGTGAGAGGTCACACTACTACATTGTAGTTAAGTAGCCCGGTGACAGGTGCGCTGTGTGCACTGACTCTTCGGTCATTTCTGTATTGGCACACATTGTTGGAGGCGCGAAAACGATGTCACTTAATGGCTGCGCCATCTGTAGCTGTGCTAAGAACTAAAGAAAACACGGGGATTTCGAAAAGCACGGCAAACTTGCCATGTTTCAAAAACCCATGTTTTTTTAGACACGGGTTTCTTGAAGCCGGGCAATTCATAGGTGTGACCGCAAAAAACCCGGGGATTTTATGTAGTGTAACCACGGCTTATGTTCCAAATGTCAAAATAGTCTGAAAAGGGACAAGTTGCCCATGGAGACCCAACTCATGTGAAGACACTCTCACATTTTAAGGGTTAATTCTAGGATCAACAATGGGTCTATAGGGTTCACACTTCGCTGGGTAATTTTCGATTTTATTTATGATAACCTGAGCTCTCCACATAACATTATTCAGTTTTCATGGAAACCTCACACTCTGCTAGAGATGATGATGTCCAAACCATGATCTCGTTTAATTGAGCCAATTATTTGGTCATCGCTTCGGAAGTGACTTGTCAATCGTAGCTGACATTGTAAAATCACGGACATTTAAAGGTACGGTCCACCTGACTTTTTGTGTGCCATGTTCTTCCAGTGAGAGAAACTTGTTTGACGTTTCATCCCAACAGGGCGGCGCTGCGAGCAGTTATGCAAAAGACATTTAAAGGTACGGTCCACCTGACTTTTTGTGTGCCATGTTCTTCCAGTGAGAGAAACTTGTTTGACGTTTCATCCCAACAGGGCGGCGCTGCGAGCAGTTATGCAAAAGACGTTGAAAACAGGGCAAGAAATGCAATAATGTTGCGCCATGACATCCCTTGACGCAGTGCACCGGGTCAAAATGTCAAGAGTTGCAATCGCTCACAGCGCCGCCAAGTGGCAGTAGTTGCAAGTTCCTCATCGCTTGTGTCAACTGTGATGCTTTCTCTCTACGTGAGGTTTTATGTTGCAAACTGATAGTTTCATCTACAGCGAGTGACATAGCAACGGCATGTTGGCTGTTGAAACTTAAAGGCACACACGACCTGAGTGTGTGTTTTGAGCCACACTGCAAGTAGGTTTCTTTTAGGCCCTATTGAAGCAAAACTTGGCTTTATCATGTGCAGGGCCTTTGGATGATGGTCTGTTTCAACCACGATATTCATATGGGGGGGGGGGTATGCCTCAACCATCCCTAAAACCTACCCTTGCGCTGACATTGGCCCTTTTTACACTGAGTTGGTTCGATCCGGTTCAAAGCGATTCGCCTATGTTTTGTAGATGAAAAGGGAAGGATACATTTATAGTCCAGGGTCACATGACTTCCTCTCGATACAAAAAGCAAGTGAACTGCCTCAAACTGGATCGAACAAACTCAGTGTAAAAANTTAATCAGATCGAGTAACCCGGTGTTTCCTTGCGATAGACCGGCCCCAAAGTGACCAACGGTGTATCAACAATCTTACCGGCCATAATAAGAATGGCAAAAACCACTCAGCTATGATTGGTCATGGCAAAAACGCCACGCCAGCATCGGCGATTGCTATGGAGTGGTCTCAACGAACGCTTTGATCATTTATCTAAATTTGATTGGACGTGATCATGTGGACATTTTCTGTCGCTGTTGTCTTAGGAAATGACCTTCGACCCCTCGCTGAGATCCCGCCGTCATCTTTTAAGACCACCAGATGATATATTAGTATGCTCGACAAACAGGAGACAGATTATCATGACGAGAATGAGATGACGGAGGAAATGTTTGTAACGAGGTCCGCCGGTCACTAACCCGTCATTACTTTACGCACAAACTCTGTGCATGACGAGTCCGCTTCATAACCAGTTTAAGACATTTAACTCCGTCAGATCATCTCAGAAAATTGACTCCTGCTGGCACTAAATGCTAACTAATGTCATCACAGTTGTCAGATGTCGATTAAACCTCTACTTTTGACGTCAAGATGCCATCATATTCTTTTGAGAGTTTGACACTCATCTCAGAAGTGGCAATGTTATCGACAAATTACAGTGGAACCTCTCTATTAAGGACACCTCTGGGACTGACAAAAGTTGTCCTTAATTGAGAGGTGTCCTGATCAGAGTGGTAAAAATGAATAGAAATGATCAACTTGGGACTGAACTTCAGTGTCCTTAATAGAGAGAGGTGTCCTCCTGGCAGAGTGTCCCTTAAGGGAGGTTCCACTGTATTTCGATTTTGACAGTTTCCTCTGGGCCCTCTGGTTTCCTTCTGCTCAACATTAAAATTGGCCGATTGTTGTCCTGCCATATTTAGGGGCCTAGTGCTCAGCGCAAAATTGAGTCTAGTTCCACTGTAATCAGTTAATCGTTTAGAGCCCTGCGTGGGTGAGTTTGTTTCAGACGTTCTAACTTCCTAGAAAATCCCTCCCACACTATGAACTACCACGAACTGGCCACTGACAGATGGTCAAGCTTTTAAGCTATCGCCGCCAAGAACGATCAATTCCGTTAACCAGGAGATAACAGATGAGTATCGCCCAATAAAATGATGGATATGGACTTCTGATGAAGAAGACGGCATCGCATGATGAACATTTACTGTTTTGTGTTGTGTTCGTCATTTTGCACAAGTTTTCGTCAGTTGTCTGGCATCCTGCCATAGCAGAGGTTTTTACCTCGCTCTTCATCCACTCACACTTTGTTTGTGTGTGTATGAAGAGGAGTGAGACCAAGGCCCTGCTGTGGGAGAATGGTTGTCGGGGAAAGAATCAAGTAGCTACTGCCGTAGAAACTCCACAGGCTCCCATGGGACTGGAAAATGCTACCCTCGATGGATAGGTGTCCAAATTACACAGTCCTCANTATGGGTCTTTCGCAATTGAACGGTTTGCTGAATATTCACTTTTACGTCATCATCTTGTGAGCAGTTGTGACGTGTGCACAGACGCTAAATGAAGGCCTATACACTAGCCGGCCACAGTTCACGGGTAAGAAGCACGGTACGCGTGAGGCGAGTACTGTTTGTAAAATAGCCCGGTTAATAGGCTTTTTTTCGCTGTGAGCATTCTCTGTTGTCAAAGTCTTGGAACACAAAGGATCAGCATACCCTATCAATAGAGTGGCGCTGATTGTGAAAAATCCCTATTGATCATGTTCTGATCGTATCACACAATACAAGCGCAGTGGGCCTCTCGGTCAACTCGTATGACTCGAGCACAGTCAAAAGATTACCTCGTCTTATCCGTAAACGCCGATCTTTACGGACAGTTCTTAGGCTTGGGCTATAGCCGTGTCTCTCTGCGAAACCGCTATATCTTATCCGTTTCACCGGTTACGGTTACGTTTAACTAAATGTAGTCGATCAGCTAAACGTGAGGGTGCGAAAGCTCTCTAGTGACAGGACAAAACGTACCCGGACAAAATGTACTGGACAAAAGGTACCCAGACGAAATGTGCCTCGGGAAAAGGTCTAGGACAAAACGTACCTAGGACAATACAGGACAGTTCTGCAGTAGGCCTATATGTGGGTCTTGCTGGCTGTCCTGTGCTAGGACTAGCTGGCTGTCTGGTGCTAGAACTTGGCAGTTGAGAGTACAGTGACGACTCAGCCAAGGATCGAACCCGTGACATCTCAGTCGCGAGTCCAACACCCAACCACTGTGCCACCGCGCTGTCTGAGCTCACAGATTTAGTTGTCTTATTTGTCAACTCAGTAACGCAAATCATTTCAGATACTCTCAAAGTCATTCATCAAGAACGCAAAATCTTCCCCAATCACCTCAACCAGATCAGTTCCAAATCCATTGAATCCAAGCACACACCAATTCAATTAACGCGCAATCTCCTATTTGCTCGTTTGTCCCATCACGAAGGATAAACAGAAAGTCTTGTTCTCGATGCGAATGCCACAGGCGGGTGTCGAATGACGCACGCGGTGATTAGAACGTTCATTATACGGCACCGTAATGGATGCAGGGTCACAAACATCAGCGATATGACGATTGGCCGTCTCGGTCGTGGCTGACCCTCCGTGCAACCTTTGCCATTCAGTTAAATGGTTCGTTCATTTGGTCGTTTTGTATCAGATATATTGCCATCTGTCCTGTGCAACTCTCCAGAACGGTAAATCAATCGCCGTCATCACAGGTCATGCGTCCCGCTGACTGGTTCGTGACATCAAAAATAAAAGGTTTAGTAAAGTACAACCTAACTTGCGTAAAAGTGTAAATGTCGTCTAATCCAATGGAACAGGGTACCAAGTATCTTAGGGCATATTCGAATTCTCGTTCTTGACCACACTCGTGCTGACCCAGTTCATGTAGATGTTGACTTAACTCGAGAACGGCGGTCTCGAACGCCGAGAACGCAACTCGAGTCGGGCAAGAACATGTTCTTCTTCACCCTCCGCAGAATGGGGAGTGAGAAGAACACGTTCTTGACCCGACACAGGTTGCGTTCAGAACGGTTCTCGTGACTGCCGTTCTCGAGTTGAGTCAACATTTACATGAACTAGGTCAGCACGAGTGTGGTCAAGAACGAGGATTCGAATACGCCCTTGGGTAATGGCTGCCGGCATAAGGGTCAGGGGTTAGGGTTAGGATTAGGAGCAGGCTTTAAGGGTCAGTCGTAGTAGGCCAGGTATCAAGGGTTGTGGGATAGGGACTCAGGGTTAGGATTCAGAGTGGACGACATTCACCCCTTCAGCGAAAGTCCCTTTACAAATGGCAGTAAAAAGTTTACTTCTTAAACCCAGTGATTTGCAACTGAACAGATGACTTGCCATCTTGTTTATTGGGACAACTTCCCACTCAGTTAAGGAATCTGACAGATTTGTGCCAATACCGTTGTCTTTCCAAACCATGTTTCAAAGCTTCAGTTCAAAGCTGCCTCTAAATATGCATTCAACACTGCCCCCAAATTGACAGTCCCGTAATACTCACCGTTTGCCAAACCCACGCAACCTCCTACCGCCTTTCAGACTCCGTAGCCACCAATTTGTTTTCTGTCGCATCGCTAGTCACAAAACATCTGTTTTGCGGTGAGACGCTGACCGCCGGACGTATAGGAAGAGTTCCGCTTGCCTCTGACAGCCAACTGCAAAAAGTAGTGACACTCTTCACGATGGTTGTATAGTCGTCTTTTTCATTGTAAAGTGGGTGTCCATCCTATTTGCTTGGGGTTGTGCATCCCATGTCATGCTGGTTTAAGAATGGTCCAAAGTTCCTGCCGTAGCAAATCTTGGCCTTGAGCAGGAGCATAGCGAGGGTTTGGTAACACAGAGAAATGAGTTTCTCGTTGAGTTTTTCACCAAGTCCTACCAATTCGCTGGTTCTTACGCACTTAAGACTGGGGTAAGAATGGTCCGAAGATCCTTGCTGTCCCAGATCTCGGGCTGGATCGAGCGTAGCAAGGGTTGCAAAGGCACATAGAAGTAAGGTGCTGATTCATGACCAACGTCAAGGGAGGGTCAGAGACAGAAGTGCTTCAAGCTTTGCCCGATGTGTCCCTCTTGTGGTCCAAGGATCTTTGCTATTGCAAATCCCAGTTGAGGGTGGGGCATGAGCAAGGATTGTGGTAATGCATAGAAGTGAGGGGGCAAATTCAGAAACAGACTGTATGGTACCCCAGTTGTGGCACGGCTCAACCCGCCGGCAAGAGAGGATTTCTTTATGGCCCCGTTGCTGGCGCAGTGGGCTCTCAAATGTTGAGATGGTCAGCACTTGGATGGGTGACCAACGTGTGCGATACATGAAACGCCTTCGAAATTCGCCGAAGTGCCCCTTCCCTGCTCCTATGCCAGTATGGAGGTGGCATCACCATATTTGCCAAGCAATCACGTCCTGCTATCAGTGAAGCACTATTACAGTATGTTGACTTCTGATACATCTCTTGTAGCTCACCTTCTAGCACCAACGGATTGCCGGCTATCAGCGGTCACCTGCTTTCAGCAGCCATCTGCTCGACCAGCAATTATAGTACTGTCCGCCACTGAGAGTTCGGAAGTGAGACACTTTGAGTGATCTAGTACTACGGAAGAAAGGCTCGAATAGAGTCTTGATAATTGCTAGTTGTACTTTCTGCGGGTGAGAGATTCTCGGCGAGGATGACAGAGTATCGTATTCCAAAAAGTTGGACTGACTGACCGCAGGTTTTGTGACTGCTCAATGGACATAAAAGACAGAAGGTGATGCAGCAGAATGGTCACAGGAGGAGAATTCAGGGCCATTATGCTGTTGTGGTACATGTAGATCTAGGAGGTGTTGTAGGCCCTCGAGCCTAAAGACTTTGGGTTTGATTGAAGAAGGTCTGCCCTGCATGCGGGAGATCCGGGTTCGATTCCTGGTGCAGTCTGCGACACTGGCTAAAGTCCCTTCCACCCTCTGTGACTTGATGCGACTAGACTCACTACAAGGGGTTTATTCTGTCATATCATGAACATGGTTGCATGAGTCTGTTGCCGGCGGCTGAACATGTTAAGTCCCCTGAGTCGTTAGACGATCGAGGTTCACAATGGGAGTTGTAACCAATAGGCGCTTCTTGAATTCGCAGATCTGCGCATTTCCGCCGAAATCTCAACCAGAACCTCGAGCTAAACCAGGTGACGTGACACCATCCATGATTCAGCAATGGTCGAGTCTGATGCAATGTCTTCGACGTCACTGTCGTGGGGCTGTCTGCGTTACGTCATCCAGTTTCAGACCGAGGTTGTGGTTGAGATTTTGGCAGAAGTGCGCAGATCTTTGTCGTTTACGTGAATTTGAAAACGGTCTATTGGAGTCGTACATTTCTTCTCATGATTTGATGATCGTTGTGGGTGGTTGAAAGTCGTAAATCCGCTTGGATCACATCAGCGAGCTTTGACTCGACGCATCGTGTGGATACCCCTGGTTGTAGACTAACCGGTCACAAGTCCCCTACCACGACGAGACAGTCATAAAACATTTAAAGGCCTTCACACACTTTTGCATTTCACGCTACATTTGGCAATGAATCCTGCATTATTTTCTGCCAGGCTGCCTCCAGACAGTGGATGCATCCAAAAATCACACTAGTCTGGACAAGTGTGTGGATACCTTCGATATTGGGCTAAAGACATGGAACCTTTCGAATTGATTGTTCACTAGACACTGAGAGCCATTGCGGTGTAGTTGTCCAGGTCTCTGACTAGTAGTCAGAGGGTCCTGAGTTCGAGTCCCGCAGGGCATGAGACTTTGGGCAAGTCTCTTTGCCTCACT
The DNA here is from genome assembly GCA_002633025.1 of Notospermus geniculatus. Taxonomy (NCBI): domain Eukaryota; kingdom Metazoa; phylum Nemertea; class Pilidiophora; order Heteronemertea; family Lineidae; genus Notospermus; species Notospermus geniculatus. The sequence continues at coordinate 326,439 of NMRB01000208.1, forward strand.
GGCCTCCACCCAGGTGTATTAAATGGGTACCAGTCGGAAATGCTCAGATTGTAGTGACGAATGAGCAGCTCATCTGAGTTCTACTGAAAGGTTTCAGGATAGACTGGGGTCAAAGTGTAAAGTTGGATGAGAACCTCTACCGTTTTTGATATCAGATATAAACCCATACTTAACTTTGAACTTTGGCAGTATGAAGACATACTATAGTATTATGAGTGACAACTAACATCAACTGATTTGAAATGAGGAGGGTTGGATCTCTCGTCATATCAAGGCAATATACATAAAAACTGCGACTGCTGCAAGTTAATCATTCAGATGCATAATCGCCGGAAGCAAATACAGAAAATTACCGCAACACCGACACAGCAACAGAAATGTGAAAAATAGTTAAAAAGCAATTCACTGTCAAATCTCATGCATACTAAACAGGTACGGCATTGTCAATTTGCATAATAAACATCCAGGTAAATTTGGAATAAAGATTATCGGATGTGGCTGTAATATTTTGAATGTAATTACTCGTCGTGGTGTCCCTCTTGTTTCAAGACTTTTCAAGCGGCACGCTGTGCTTCAGTAACTTGGTATTGTGTCTGCATTCAGCGGTTGCGCGTACTCTTCTGAAGTGTGCTTCTGACAGATATTTTTGGTTTAATTGTTAATCAATTGTAATTGGATAGAAAGTGGAATAAAGATTTAGATAGAAAGTGGGCTTTGAATTAGGATTGGGCTGATGCAAGAGAATACAGAAGCCTGATACTTGTTTCATTGAGTCCGTCTGTAGAAAATTACACGCACCCGTTTTTGACGCTATTTTCAGGATGTTTTAGAGTGGACCCTCTGTAACTGGACACCTCTGCACAGAGGACACCTCACCTCTGTATTCAGGACACCAGAACTCAGTCCTAAATTTCCTGTTTACATTGACCTCGGTAATCAGGACACCTGTCGGTTAGGACAGCATGGTGTGTCAGTTTCAGTGGTGTCCATATAAAGGACATCTCCGGGACAGTTCGTGCCCTTAATTGAGAGGTGTCCTGATTACAGAGGTCAAAATGAATAGAAATGGCAGTTTGGGACATTGGTGTCCTAAATAGAGAGGTGTCCGCTAAGAGAGGTTCCCTGTAGAAACCAGGGACAGATCCACGATTTCGGAAAAGAGGGGGCGCACTGTGCTAGAAACATTGAAATCTGCGGTGAATTTCAATGATTTGCTCCGAATTTCAGAATTTCACGGATCCGCACCTGGAAACAAGGTTTCTGTCTTAAGTGTGCAGCACACGAGGCGATATCACAAGCGATCTGATCGCCACTGAGCAAAATTGGCTGTTGACGCCAGGTGTGCGCTGGACAGCGATGCGTGGAGTCTTCTCGCCAGCGACGATCACCCAACATTAAACAATACCAAAACCGATTAACCTAGCCTGCATGGCTGGTGAGAAGATCGGTGGCGGTCACATCGCTTGTGATCTCACCTGACGTGCTCCTGGCTTTAGAATATCATAAAATGCAAACCTGGGAGTCAATTTGGTCGCGATGGCAGTTCCTTCGTTTTGGTCACATTCCACAATTGATCCTTCGATTATTGCCCGTAACCAATTTACCTGACATTCCCAAATTGTCAATGATGCTGAAGAAGCACTCTGTAAGTGAATGCAATCGCCATCATTACGTTATCAAACAATAAAAGGAAATGTCAATAATGCTGGTCATTACGTGAAAATGTGAAAAATATTTTATTGAACTACAAAGAATCGTTGGTTTCCGAAAAATGCCGTATTGCTGCGTTTTCCATTTGCGTGTTGTCTGGGGGTAATATTTGAATAGAGTCACGAGAGTTTGCATCACGGCATCGATAGTTTCAATAATTATTTAAACGTTGCCTCCAAGCATGGCTCTTTTCAAAAAAATATGTGTACTTTCATCTTCTGCCGACCTCTAGGCCCTTGGCAAATTTCGCCATGCCCAAAGGCATTTGTGAACATTGAATAATGAGCTGGATTAATATTAACCCTTGCGTACGCTGACCTTTGGTGTGGTTTTCAATTTTTATGCCAGCCAAAGCACTACATCTTCTTTAGTGTGTTCGCTCACTTGCACAGCACTTGGGGAAGCTCAGCTATCGTGCATTGTGGAGCATGCACAGCGAGGCCGATTAAACGAGCAAGTGTCGTACCTGATTGGAGTGAAGTGTCATGGTGTCTATGATGTGCCATGTGAATGAACGGTATCGTGCCTGGCTTGAGTAAAGTGTCATGGCACCAAAGTATTTTCCTCTTTCTCCATTGGCTGAATCAGTTTCGCCGCCATCTTTTCCCAAAGTACCCGGCTCAGAGGGTCACTCACTTGGGCCAGGCACGAGTAAGCGTGAGTTGTGATCTCAGAGCTAAGAAGAATGCTGTGGCGCTTACTCGGGGAAGCGCGGCGCTAGTAATCGAACACGCCACATCAAACCAGAGTCGTTATGGTACTTGTAGGCTTAGCATTTCACGAATGCAGACCACAGTTTCTCACTGGAATTTGGGAATCAGACTTCAAAAATTTCCTAAAACTTGTAAAAATCTCCAGACTTGTGGCACTTTAAGGGTTAACAACAGCATCAATTTAAGAGTTACATCACGCCAACCAACAACAGACCTATCATTTACATGCAGCGTTTTCTATTCTTCCACTTTGATCAAATCACTCCTACTATCATAATAACAACTACCTTTGCTCCGCAAGTGTCATTATTTTTGTTACGGGATCGACGGAGCCTTTGAAGGGTACTTCTGCGATGTTACAGCACTCAAGTACTGTTACAGCACTCAAGTACCCGTGAAGAAGATTGTGATTGAATCAATGACGTTACAGAAAAATGTGTGTGCTGTGTTATGAAGACACCTGCTGCCAGGGTTGAATGCATCAGTTATGTTAGAAGATCAAGGGGGACTTTTCTGTCTTATGATCGTGGAGAGTAGAAATAAAAGAGGACAGCGTAATTTAAGAATGGAGTCAAGGGTCGCGTGCCAAGTATGGCATTATTTGACCTCCAGACAAAGTCGGCAAATAAGAGTACCGGTACTGCAGGAGGAAACTGGAGTGCTCGAGAAACCTGCAGAGGGGCCGTCTCAGGGTCCGACTGGGATAGAATCCAGAGCTCATATTCTTGCTAGGCTTACTAGGCTTAGTTACTTCTTAAGTGGTGAGTTTGTAGGCTACAGCCAGTTGTACACAACTAAGCTTGCAAGGTTTTATGAACATGGGCCCAGAATGGCAGCAGACATTAGCGCTTGTCATGGTGACATGCGTCGATGTTTTCACTGTGCCACTTTGCGTGACCCTTGCCACTGGACCGCCGCGCTCCCCTGTAGCATGAATACAGAGGAACTGCCGCCATACCATCCAACAGCACGGTTTCATACTGGAGCGTGACAAAAGCCCTGTGGTAGGAGGATGGAATTACCAATGCCAAATCACAATAAAGCTGATAATGAGTAGGCCTATAGTAGCCTACTTGCATTTGCCATTTTGCCTTTCTATTACGGCAAGTTTACCTGATCTCTGCAACCCCAACTGCTTACCATAACATCCAGAAGGTCATTGATGTGTGGGTAATAGCATTAGTCACCCCATTGACAACATTAGCCCACCCGTATCAAAGGCTAGTCAACATTTAGCAAAGAGTAGCTACCGTCAAGATCAGTTACCTTCTGACCGTCACTCAGTGATGCATTCTTAGGTATGCTTCACAAATTTGTGTCCAGCGGGTCTGTCGGTTGATTTCCTGTTGCGGAGATGAGATGTCGTACACGTTGTGACGATAGATTCACTGTTCATTGGCTAATATGATTTGACTCTAATCCAATGACCAGTGACCCTTTCAGTGCCTTGAGATCAGTTTTGTCAAAAATAAATATAAATACGAAGTCCTTGAAAGGTGCCTGAAGTCCATCTGATTGGAAAGTTCTGAGAGAGTGCTTTCCAATGAATGAGCAACATAACTTTTTAGCTCACCTGGGTGAGCTGTTATCATGGTGCAGTGTCTGTCTCATTCATTATCACAGCACATTTTTAGCTCACCGGATGAGCTTTTACAATGGTGCAGCGTCTGTCGTCGTCCGTTAACAGAGCACGTTTTGTAACTGCTGGGACTATTGACCTGAAGCTTTGTACATACACCCCCCCACACACACACTTCAGATGACCTCTGACATCAAGTTTCTGTCAGATTCAATTCTTGGCATGGCCACTAGGTGGCCAAAACGTAAAATGCAAAAGTTCAATAACTCCTGAACTACTGCCTGGATCATCTCCAAATTTTTGTCATAGGTACATCTAACAAGGATGCATGACATATCTGAAGGTTTTTGATTTGACCTACTGGTATGTTCCTCATTCCTCTGTGACTAGTTTTCTGTGAGATTTCTGCATTTGGTAGGCACAGCCCAAATCGTTCATCATCCATCTTGTTAGATTCAGCTAAGTCTTAAAACGGATCTCATGAAAGTATTTGACCACAACTCCATGCATGTGAACGCATCTACCGGTGGCAAATTTGACAATCGCATCTGACGAGAATACAATAAAGCGAATACTCTTATTGGTCGTAATCTTAACCAATAAGTTGATTTCCCAATGGTCCGTCTGTCGGTGTCACAGTAACACTGATTTGCATACCAAAGAAGTCGGGAGTTTTGTTCCAGAATTTCCGACTGTTCTATCATGATACGTTAGACATCAATGATTTCAAGGATCACCAATTCACCGCCAAAGTCACCTCGGTAGTGACTTTCGATTATGGATGTCAATTGGCTAGAGGCTCATGGGATACATACTTTCGTATCCTTCCCATGTTGCACCTGCGGCATGTTCCGCTGATATTAATATTAATCTTGGATGCGATGAACTGCGGGCAGTTTGGGTGTCGCGACGTGTTTGTTTACTGACTGCTGAGTGCGGAGACTGAAGTAACTAGCCAATGGCAGTGTTGAATCTGTATGTTAGTGAGATAAGTGCCACTGAAAACCTCTCCATTAAGGACATCTTTGGGTCTGACAGATGCTGTCCTTAATTGAGAGGTGTCCTGATCACAGAGGTCAAAATGAACAATGAAGGACCTGCCTTCAACTGGGGTAAGATTGGCCTACAACAACATAGGACATACCTCCAACTGTGGTAAGATTGGGCCCACAACAACATAGGACATGTCCTCCACTGTGGTAAGATGAGGCCCACAACAACATAGGACATGCCTCCAACTGCGGTAAGATTGGGCCCACAACAGCAAAGGACATGCCTCCAACTGCGATAAGATTGGGTCCGCAACAGTGAAGGAGGACATGTCTCCAACTTTGATAGGATTGGGCCTGCAACAATGAAGGACATGCCTTCAACTGTAGTAAAATTGGGCCCGCAACATCGGAGGACATGCCTCCACCTGTGGTAAGATTGGGCCTGCAACTATGAAGGACCTGCCTCTCCAACTCTGTAAGATTGGGCTCGCAACAACGAAGTACCTGCCTCTCAACTTTACTGCAGCAAGATTAAACCTTGTTACCTCCAGGAATAACTCAGAGTTCGACCTTAGAGAATATATGGGTATGAAAAATCTCGGCACTGACTTTGATGAATCAGACAATAAACATTTCAAACGTCAAATCTAAATCTCTTGAAAAATACAACGCAGTGGAATGTCAAATATGACGTCTGCTGAAAACCTTGTGAAAACCTAGCACGGCTGTCAGTAAGAAAAACTTGACGATTCTATATTGAAGTTTAGAATGTAGATTTCAGAGCTGTCGACACAAAGGGCGTTCAACAACCGAGATATTCCAATTTGACAGAAGCGACAACAGCCTTTGGTTCTAGATACGAGGGTTTTTGTGACGGCTTGTCGTGTAAGCGACGACTGACAGCAGTTCATTGTTGGCGGATTCTGCCTGGAAATAATGCTCCTTCGTCTCTATGCGACATTTTTCTTCACATATCCAGATTTTTTTCTGTAAGACTTTGAATAGTCGTGTTCCCTGTTCATATATGTAGGCATGCGTGTTTTTGTGGTGTTGTAGAAGTCTGGTTCTATGTGATTGTTCTGAGTAGGCCTGCACTCATCTGTAGTAGTTCCTCACTTGATATAGTTATACGCCACATCCTCCAGCTTGGTTTGCCACAAGACGCAAGAAGCAACACAAAGTGGCACTTCACAGATCGACCAAGAACAGGCGGTTGTTTAGGTGTTGAGAAATGAAATAAAAAACATGGCTTTGGGATGGGAAACCATGCAACTTCAGAAATATACAGCTGGGAGGGTGGGTGGATTGGTGAATGGGAGTTTCCGAGAGTTTCTGAGAGTGGTGGCCACATTCAGCCATTGAAGGTGGGCACTGAGGGTGTGGAGCTCTTCACAAATTTTAAAATCTAAATGTTGTGAGATGCGATTTTTAGCTAATTCTGCTGAAAAATTGCTGACTGCCAAGAGCAAGGCATTTTGGCTTACCATTGGTGTCATACCCCAGAAGTTTCTAGATGAGAGAAAGGGGTTCGGACTCCCTGGATCTGTGCCTGTATCGACAGGGCCTATGTGGGAAGCCACAGGTCTTGGCTCTATCCTTACCATCTCTAAAGCCCCATTTAGACGAGGGCAATTTATCCGCACTTGGTTCGGACCGAGTACGGCACGGCTGAAATAGTGATCGTCTAAACTGGTCAAGCGTAGGCCTACTCGGCCCGGGTGTGGCCCAGGCCTCCTTTCTGGAGGTGGACAAGTGGACTCGGTCTGGACCGAGCATGGCACGGATTGAAAGGGCTATGTCTAAACGGGGCTATAGTGTCTCAACTACAGCCTTCTCACGAACATAAAAACGTCTGAGGTGTATTATCAAGATGGTTATATCTTCAACAATAGAATAACCTTTTGAATTCCGGCTGACTGCATGCTAAGAAATCATTAATATCTCGGGTATACGCCGTGATTGGGACAAAAAATGCAAATAATCGTGGTATCGGAAATGAACCACAACAGGTATGGCTCTGTCAATAATAGGTTTTGCTTCAACTTTCTTATTTACTCAAACCAGGATAGGTTCCTCTGGAATCAAAGGAAGTCGTTCGTAATCCACTCACAAGATGAGATATTTTAACCCTGTAACTCCCTGAGGAGGGTCAGGGTGTTCCCTAGACATTTCCTGAAGGTAGAGGGAGGCCTACTCGTCATTTGACATCCACTTGCCACATGGTTTTCGGCCAATATCTCCACAACGATTTGGTCAAATTTGACATCAACTGTACAACAATCGACTTGTCTTTCTTGTCGCTATCTTTCTGCTATTGTTGTTTTTCATGTTAGGCCAACATAACGGATCCCTTTTGAAAAACCCATTTCATTTCGCTATAAAGTTCAGTGCAGTTTACACATGCGCATTACATTGCGTCATTTCAAAATGGCTGCCATTTCGGCCATACACAAGAACTGTGATTAGTGAAAGAACTTCTTTATGACACATTTTTAGGGAAAATGATATCGTAGAAGGAGGTGGTCATAGACAAGTACATCATGGAAGGAGTTGAGTTTGACATTTTCTAATTCCTAGGTGTCTCCACACACTAAGCCCACTGGTGGACTATGCAATAAGAATTAGTGGCCTTCATGATCCAGACCAGGTACGAAAACAATTTCCTGACACGTACGGTGAACAAAGATCACCGACAACGACTAAATGGTACTTCAGTGGTGTAACTTGCATTTGGAGTATTTGTTTTGTTTGAACGGCACACACGAGAGAAATGGTCAATGACCGTTATTGGAAAAACGATGGAGCTGGCCAATAAAAAGTTTTCATGAATACGCGATCTTATATTACTCCTGTCGATCACAGACGAAGTCGGAAAAAATTCCTTTTTTTTCATGAAATACGACCAGTTAGCCAATATTCATAGTTCACCGCTAAGCAGGCCAATATCTGCACGGTTACGCTGAGCGGCCTTGACTGCCAAGTATTCGACCTTGAAGTGATTATTCTGGAGGACAGATTCGCGTCCAAGTTCGTTAGACAAATTTTGACTGCCACTGGTCCCTGGTTCGAATCCAGCCTGGGTCATAGGGGATTAATCATCCTTCGCTCTTCACGTCTGTCGCTTGGGACAGTTAAATCCGTGGTGCCTTTGCAAGGGCAAGTAAAAGACCCCATTCAAGTGAGGAACATGAGTAGCTTGAGATGGCCTCATCCATACTTACAAGGGCCAACAATGCTTTGGCTTCGGCCCTGATGAAAAAGATCCAATGCAATATCAAAATCCTGTGGCCTCTTAATTCATGTGATTCTACATCTTTCTCCAGGGGGAGTGGTGGATCCAGGACTTGCCGAACGGGGGGGGGGGGGGGGGAATGGGCAACCCCCATTCCCTGAGCCCCGANGATCCAGGAGTTGCCGAACAGGGGGGCGTGGAATGGGCAAACCCCATTCCCTGAGCGCTGAAGGCGCCAAGCCCCGAAAATTTTGGGGTAAAAGTGCCAGAAACGCAATTTCCTGGCACCTGGGCAGGCCAAATTGAACTTTCTTTTTACTGAAAATCAGGGGTCTGATTTTATGCCTTCGAAAATTTTTGCTGCTCGGCGGCTGAATGGGGGGCCCTTGGATCCGCCACTGAGGGGTTAAAGTATGATTCTCCAGATCTGCCATCTTTCCTGATGTGTGCATAACGGAGAACCTTGTATTTGACTTGCATATTGGGCCAATCAGCACCACCAGAACAGATGGATCGCGGTCATTTGCACCTCTTGTGTCGGTGACTCGGTCAACCTTAAAACCTTGTTGAGACGTTCTGACTCCTGAGTATGGTACAGGTACACAGTTTGGCGATAGTTGACACGTTTTTTATCCCTTGGCTGAGTAGCCATTGTTGATAAAGAGCGAGGGGCTGTTCGGCAGATTTTGATGGTGTGGTGGTCGCTGTACCAGTAATGAACATGGAGTATGCTGTCTCAGCGATGATCGGGAGTGAATGTCAGCAGTTCACTTCATCTGTCTGCAGCAGCGTCTGCTCGCAATTCCCAGGGGTAGTCCCTGCAAATGAGAAAATACATATGTAGGGGAGACCGGGGCTGGTTGTAACACTTTTTCTTTTGAGGTCGATTACTTCCTAATTACAGGAGGTATTTATAACCTGCTTGGTCTTTTGAATATTTCATATCAATGGCTACTTGTGCACTAAACAAAGTTTAGCCATCTCTATCCATGTCTCTGAAAAATGGGTCCAAAGTCGAGTGTTACCACCTGCCCCGTCAAAAAATTTCGGGGTTGGTTGTAACACATCTCATAAAGTGAGCGTGGCAAATTTCCCTTTACTTCTTCATGTGTTTTTCAAAACGACACAGGTATTTGTCTCCTAAATAAACTTCTAAACACAGCAAATCTGCTCTTCTTACAAAAAAATAATTGATTGAACAGTCTATATAGGATGAGGGGTGAGGATTGATGAAAACCTTAATTTCGCCTATCTCCAAGTGGTGAGGTAAGAAATTTTGTTTTTGCCATTTTATCAAAACCTGAGAAAATGAAATAGGCAAATATCTTAGCAGGGTGACTATGTTATCACGTTTGTTACAACCAACCCCACCTATAGTTCAGGTCAAATGTGTGCTGCAACACAAAAGCATGTGGAAGTGGGCCTTATCACACTGGACCAGTTGTACAGGCTTTACATCATTATTCAAATAGTATCCAAACAAACTTCTAAAACTGCACAGGCAGTAAAACAGAAGAGCTTTTCTGATCAGGTCGTTTTTTACTTTCATGTACTAAAAACGGTTTTTGTCAATTTTTTGGAAAGTCAATTCGGACATTCAGATGCCCTTTGGTACAAAGGTGGCCGATATCAATGTCAATATATGTGAGGAAGCTCAGCCCTTCCCAGCGGATATTCATGGAAATATTAGCCCTGTTACAACCTACCCCTGTTACAACCAGCCCCGGTCTCCCCTATGTATCTCAGCGATCATCAGTCAGAGTTAGTGACCCTGATGGCCAAGGTTATTGGCATACTGATTTTACAGTTCCTTTAAGGCACTCACCTTTCGTTTTGGTTTGGAAGCCGTGCGGTCTGACTTGGCCATTTGGACGAAATTGGGTGATTTGTACATGTAGGAGGAAACCGGAGTCTGGGTGAATCTTGTCAAAGAGAGTAACCTTCTCTATCACAATAGTACTGGGTGTATCATATGTGCCGGTGTGACAGGAATCAATGTCCAAGGAATGCAAGTCCGTCAAACAATAGCCCGCTATTGTAAGGTTACATTCGAATGGTCGTGGTCTCTCTAGCCATATAATCCTAATCCCTCACTGAACATTAAGACCGGACTTTGATTCCAGGGGGACTTTGATCCCTATTACACCGGTCATCTGTCCAAGTGACCGTGCTCAACGTTGCTCAGCTTCAAACTCAGAAGTCAACCTGCCAATCACCAGGCCGTCCTCTATGGCTGGAAAAAAGGAAATCCTCTTTGGCTGACGGGCTTATTGGCCATGCCATAATGATGGGTATAGTACACTGGATCTGACGGGGTTTGAACCTGGGGTCTTAGAGGCGAAAGACTTAGGTGTTTCCACTTCACCACTCTGATGTCCCGCCAATATCTTTGCAATTTCAATTTGAATGCAGTATTGTTAAAATGTCATCTGTTTGGATATGAAAATGCCTGAAGAAATTTCTTATAAATAAAAGTGTCTTTTCCATGATTTAATGTCAGAAGTAGTATAGTGATGCCATGATGATGTCATTTGAATCACAGTATTGCAGCATTGTCTATTTATGGGTTCTACTTCTATTAATGGGTTCTCATTCTACTTATGGGTTCTCCTTCTATTTATCGGTTCTTCTATTTACGGGTTCCCCGTTATATACAAATCATGAATTTTCACCTCAACGAACTTGAAAGTGACATTGTACGGCCATGTCGAGTTCACTTGCGATGATTTCGTCAGCGCAGAATCCGTATGATATCAAGAGACTGATATTAATCCAATCACGGGAAAACCTGGTTTAATCATGTGTGAAAAACGTCTCTCAGCGTGATTCCGACAACACGACATTACAAGATTACCGTAAAGATTCGGGAAATATACAATGTTCATTTTACGACCGAGTGGACCGAACCACCAAGCGGTGAAAGAAGAGGACATTGTTTGACATGGTTGCCAAGGAAACCATTTAGAAAATACGTTATATCTGTAATTGAGTAGTCATTGTTGTTTGGTGTAATCTGGATAATAACTATACACAAATGATACAATTTTTATTGTATCATTATTTATGATTATGGCTGATCATAATAGACTTTCTTAATGATATACAGAGTGCTTTCAAAGCAGATATGAAGTGTCTATCTGCAACAAACCAGGTGGCTTAAGTTCTATTTAGTCACAATCTGCAGACCCGTGATGTTCTCTGGTTTAGAAAGTTCCGGTAGAGGTCTCATAGCCTCATGAGAATTCCCAAAATGCTAGCCTGATATAGACGATTCTTGAATTCCCAGATCTGTGCACTTCCGCCGAAATCGCAACCACAACCTCGATGTGAAACCAGCTGACGTGACGCAATCCATGATTCAGCAATGGTTGACTCGGACGCAACGTCTTCGACGTCACTGTCATGGGGATCTCTGCGTCACGTCATTCAGTTTCAGACCGAGGTTGTGTTTGCGATTTCGGCGGAAGTGTGCAGATCTTTCTCGTTTACGTCAATTTGGGATTTGTCTATATGGTGCTCAAAAAGTTGTGAAAGGTTTAACAGGAACATGGCCAGTGTTCCTCTAACCTCACTGCAACACCCAACACTTGGTGACCTTTCTTAGAGTACCACCGAGCAATCAACGTTGATTTTCCGAGGAACTTCTTCCGTCTTTGTCTTTGCCTAATTATCAATCAGTCCCTTGTAAGGGAGATGTTTGATCTTTCTCACTTTGTATGCCGTTCCCAACGGGAGTGAAGGAATCCCTTCGCTGTTCTTATCTTGTCTCTGATGGTGCTGTACCCACAGCGTGAGGCGTCTGATGAGCATGCTTTGTTCTTTGTTTTGACGTCCTCTGCAAATTATCTGGCTGAGCAGACGACATCGTCCAGTCTCCAAGATTTTGCTTCAGTTTATGTTCTGTATGTGTGAAATTGACTGCATACTGGGCCTTCGCCCAGTACCGTATTACATCTGCTGTAAAGTTGTCGTGCATGTGCAGATGGAGCATGTCAGGGGCATCTACAGTACGTTGCACAATTGATCTCCCCTCCCTTCCGCGACTACGAGTATAATCATAGCTGGCAATGGGGAGGACATCTGTGACTATGCTTGTAGCCGGCAGTCAACGTGTTAAAAAGGCTAATGAGATAAATCAAATGTGTGAAGTTAACGTTAACGTCAGTGCATCATAGCACCATGAAATGTACATGAAATTTCTCTTGAAATATACACGTCTGCCTTGTTTACTGCCAAGTATCTTGCCCATCGAAATGAACCACCACCAATTTCTCGCTATCGTCTGCGGGAGAGAGTTGTAGATACTTCTATCATGCACTGAGATGACTATAAGAAACGCATGCTATAACGCTTCTGCAAAATTTAATAAATTCTCCGAGTCGCAACAATAACTTAACTGTCAATATCTTTGCAATATTTGAGGAGTTGGCCATCTTTTTATGAATACTTGCTAAGTTTTGTTTGTCTCGTATATTGCGTGATATGTTTTTCAGTTTATTAGTGTGGAGGAAGGAAAGAGGGGTTTGGGCCTACAATCTTTTGCTTATTGAGTTATCTCTTCCTGCTTCTGACTGACGGCAGCTTTGCTCTCTAAAGCCCCTTTGACACACGCCCGGTTGAGGTGTGTCGAGCTCGACCCGGATGAGTTGGCTCTGAATGGGCAGTTCACCATTGTCGGTTACATGACCGGTGACACAAATGACTGCCCAGTTTTCTGCAGCTGTGTTGCCCATACAGAGCAAACTTTTGTCGGAAAACTCCAGGAGTGGCCTCAGGCTTTATTGGTAGACAAGGCAATCACTCCTTAAAGGAGCTGGACGTCCAAGTTGTAAACACTCACTCACTGGTTCTCTATCCACGCGACGCCTGCGGTGCTGCCACCTATTGTCGGTGATATGTACTGACGTGAATATCGTGAGTGAGTTGCATCGGACCGGGAACCAGTCTAACGATCAGGGGTACTGCCACCTGCACTAAGGAATAAAACTAGTTTGCCGACCATGTTTGTAAACAAACCAGCTTGTTTACAACTTCGGCGTCTAACTCCTTTAATGTCATAAGTGCCTCCAAACAGCTCCAGTTTCCTCCTGCATTGAGCCTAGTTCGTACTCCCCTGCACGACCATCGTCGGCGACCGATCGTGCGATCTCGTGTTCGACACCGACCCCGTTGCACGATTTGGTCGGAGTCCGATTGTGAGACTGTAATTACTTGAGTCATTTAACGTGTCATCGTCGCTGAAGTGCGAATCAACTCCAAGAAGTTGTCATCCAGATTTTGATCTCGCGATGGTCATGCGTCAAAGTATGAACTAGGCTTTACACTAATATAGTGACGGTAGTAGAGTGGTAACGACGTGATAACCACAACAACAAAACTACCAACCATCGAATGCTAACCTTGTCCGACATAAATACAAAGTCATCCTTCCGGGAAACCGACGATTTAAAATCGACTGAGAACCATCACAAGTCTCGAATGAACTCATTGGAGTGTTGGCCATTTTACTCTAATATCACAGCCGCCGTGCACTTGAGCTTATTGGCGATTCCAGAAGACGTCTTCCGTCAAACGTGATCTGGTCAATTTCCATTAGTTCTCACTTATAAACTCGACAAATGCTTTTACCCGCGTTTTCAAGGGTGAGAATTGATGGTGAGGAGAGCTCTTCTCACTTGTTCGTCTTCCGTTCCCAATTTTGTCGATCTATCCGCGGAGATACATTTCCATCTTTGCTGGTAGTCTTCAATTTTGATAGACCCGCCGTTCGTTTTAACGTTTGGCTTGTCTGGTTTACAGGCCACTTCTTGTTCCTAAATTTGAATAAAATGTGTAGCTCTGTCCTAGTTTTTTAATCAAGTTCCTTTGTATGCAGCCAATTGAATTAATTCTTAACAATAAAATACATGTATAGCATTTTGAAAAAATTGTACTTTTAAAAAGTCATGAAGTGGTTGTAGCTTTGGATGCTGAGTGCTGAGCACATTCTGGCTTACCGTCGGATTTACCATCTAAACCAGGCTCTGATCACACGACATGGCACCTTGATAGTGTCGTGGTTATCACGGCCGCTGAGCAAGCAGCAGGTCCCGGGTTCAAATCCTGCCAAGGCCATACACGATAGTCATTCCTGGGTCTTCATGTCCGTTGCAGTGCTTCACGTTTGAAATCTGCAGGAGCTCAATCAGAGGAGAGCTGTTCACACTCGTGAAATTGGATGGTCAGTTACTTCAAGGATGCTGAGGGGCGCGGTCAGTTGAGCTCCTTGGTGCAATTTTGCGGGCGCCCATCTTACATGAAGCACTGCCGTTGCATGGGACAGTAAGCCGTCTTGCCTTGTACCTTGTGTCTTTGCAAGACTCCATCCAAGTGAGGAACATGGGAGCTTGAGATGGCCTCTTCCATACTTATCAGGGCAAATGATACTTTGGCTTCAGCCCTGATGGAAAAGGGGGAACCCAACACAATACAATACCACCAGACTTTCGTCTGATGTGCTACCCCAGACGTTTTGGGATGAGCAGAAAGAGGTTTAGAAGCATCCAGAATCAGATGGTACATGTAAACAAGTGAAGCAGCATCTTCTAATGAGCTGGGAACAGCGCTAGTTGATGTCATTGCGGTGCTTGGCAGGTGACCAAGGCAAGAGGAAATGGCCGCGCAGCTGGGGGTTTGGTCTAAACCAAGGCTCAAGGACCCTGAATGAATGGACTGAGGCAATAACAGGAAAGGCCTGTCCCACAGGGATGGCAGACCTAAAGATCTGCAGAATTAAACAAAGTTCGGCACCTTGACAGGAGTGTGATGTTTTGGAAACTGGCAAAGGAAGGAACTTCAGCCACTGTGATTGATCAAATGGGCATTCCACTTGACGTTTTATCCGGCAGGATGGCGTTGCAAGCAGTTTTAGGCCCTACCAAAGATGTTGAAAAAAGGGCAAAACAATGTAAAAATATCTCGTCACGACATCCTTGACACAGTGCAACCGATATGTTCATAGTCTTCAGTATCCTCTTCAAGTTGTGTGGAAGATCTGATGGCCAGCGCAGGGCCAAAACGTACCTACAGTGTAGGACAGAAACGATCCTCGGACCCAAACATGTCTAGGACACCTTCATGTTCATCAACACTGACTGAAATCTTTATGAAGCTACGAACCCAATGAAACCGACCAAAGGGTTAATGAAGTGTACACTGGAAAATCAAAAGCACTTTTCTCTCAAAATCATATGGACCTCTAAACAAATAAATGTCATGGTATCGAAGACCCCCTGGGGCAGGTTTACCAACGCTACTATCATTACTATATTACGTTTGTGTCTGGCAATATTTTATTAAATTTCCCTTCACTGTTTCCATGTTTGTTCTTGTCCAAATGGAAAATTCATTGGATGGATTTGTCAGAGGTCAGACAAGGGCATCGCCTCTGGGATTAGAGGTATTCAGTCGATAAATGATGAGGCAGAGGCTGCAGCCATTTGAAAACTTATCCGATCAGACGAGTGTTACGTATGCATGGTGGTTTTTTGGATGACAGTGTATTGAACCGCCAGTTATATGGCATGGCCGACCCATTGAGGATTTCCTTTATGGCTGGTGCGTTGCTGAATCATGGATTGCGTCATGTTAGCTGGTTTCACATCGAGGTTGTGGTTGCGATTTCGGCGGAAGTACGCAGATCTGCGAATTCGAGAATCGTCTGTTGCAGCGGCCTTGTGCTCTGGTATCGATTGGCAAGGGACAAGGACAGAATCGAATGTACCCTACCCTGCTACTTTATCAAGAAACACCCCCTACTTCAAAAACGTTTTGATGCCCATGTGAATAAAGCCTGCCGCACACTGGAGCTATCTGCTGAGCAAAAAGTCATTCGAGATTTTTTCCTCAGCAGAAAGCTCGCGTGTGTGCGTATTTTCGGTGAGCTATCTGCTGAGCAAACGGTCTCGAATGACTTTTTGCTCAGCAGATAGCTCCAGTGTGCGGCAGGCTTAAAGCAAGCATCTTCAGCTGGCTTGATATCCTTCTATAACTTTTCATATATCTGGATCGGGGTTATAATGTGACATAATCCTGTATATCCTGCCACGTTCACAACCAATCTAGATTTACACCCTTTCGGTTGGTGTGCATCATTCTCGTGTTTCGATGTCGTAAATCTGGCGTTCTCGGTTTCCTTTTGTTGGGCGTAATGGAAAAATACGAGAGCGGAGAGTCGGAGAGATTTGTTTGGATGTAAGGCAGGGTGATGCGTCATGGTGATTTGTGGTCTTGCGGGGAGAGACCGCTGCAGCGGCAAAGGATGAAGACGAGGCTGCCTAACATATCATATGCTCCGGTCACCCATCCACGAACTGGCCACATTCAACATTGCTTAACTTCCAGCTCGGAGGCCAACCACCAACGAGGCCAAAAAGGAAATCCTCCATGGCCAGGGGAGGAGGCCGTGCTATATAACTGGGCGTGCAGTACACCTTACCCTTCAACCTTGGGTACGTTTTCGATTGGTTAGTTTCACATTTGGCCTTGACGACCAACGGTGTTTCCTATGCAACACACTTGCCTGTACTGCAGCAGCAGTGCTTACAAGACATGGTACATTTCAGCCCACGACAATTTCGGCAAAATACCAATTCATCCCGGGGTGTTTCGCCCGCTGGCAGTTCAACCAGTATCCATGTGACTCCGCCTAACAAAGCACGACCACGATCCACTGCCTCGATTGCTTTCCCAGACCCGCAAAATATGAGACGAGCCTTTTATCCGTACCCTCGTAGACTCGTGTAACTTCACCTGACGATGCGATCAACACCACCGGATGACAAAAGCTCAATTACTTAGTGGATCGCTGATACAGTCACCATGTATGTGGGGTCATGTATCACAAATCCCTTGGGAATATACTCAAGGAGGTCATGTATATCCTCGCTATTAGGTGGGTCTCTTGTTGGCATGTTGCGGCATCCGCTCGTGACTCCCGATGGCCGCCTCTCGTGCTGTTCATCTTTGCTGTCGTAGGGTCTCTGGGAAAGTGTCGGCGTCCAACTTGTGATTGTTTTGTCTTAGATTTTTCATCAGGGCCGAAGCCCTGATGCAGAAGCATAATGGGCCCGTACGGGAAGAGGCAGTCTCAAGTTACTCATGTTCCTCAGTTGGATGGGGTCTTTTACTTGCCCTTGTAAAGGCACGAAGTATAAGGCACCACGGCTTACTGTCCCATGCGACAGATGTGAAGAGCCAGGGTTGATTAATCCCATATGTGTATTGTACGTATTTGCATTAGATTTTACCGTCAGGGCTGAACCCATAGCAGTATTGGCCCTGGTAAGTACGGAAGAGGCCACCTTAAGCTACTCATGTTTCTCACTTGGATGGGGTCTTTTACTTGCCCTTGCAATGGCACAAGGTGCAAGTCACCACGGCTTACGGTCCCATGCGACAGTATGTAGAGCCAGGGATGATTAATCCCATATGGGATTCGAACCCGGGACCTGCCGCTTGCAAAGCGGACGCGATAACCACTATCAAGGTTCTCTAAGTCACAACCACTTGTTCCTTGTCCTCGACGAGACCTGACGCTCATGGCGGAATCCCGGTGGAACAACGCCGACCAGTCTTGTTTATCCTCAATTAATTAAGACCACTTAGGACCAATGTCTTCCTCCTCCACATGAACGGGCTAATTCTCCTTATCTCCCGAGAGACACAAACAACTGCTCATAGTTGAGTTGCCCGTAGAGAGCCAACTCGCGTGAGTACATGCCCGTGGACAAGTGCTTTAGTGATTTCCTTGTGTCGTAAATCTAGTAGGGTTAAAAGCTGAAGTGATATATTCAGACTCTAGGATCTCCATTGGATAGTCTTGCTCTTAATAAAACCTCTGTTATTAGCAATTCATTCTTAACAAGTTCACGTCTGTCAGAAACTCTGTAAGACATATTGGAAAACTTATTCAGAAATGAGGTTTTGTTTTCGCAGTGCGTGTTCAAACATCGTTTCATAGCGCTGCACGGGAATGCAGACGCTGCAAAATTACCCAGAAGGCATTTCAATTGGTAACGATTGGGCCGCCATCCAACTTAACACTCGGTGAACTCGTGTAGCAAACTTAATAAGGCGAGATTTTTTCATACTTTTCCAAGTGGTGTTGTTCACCATCTTCTTGGCTAAACTTCGGAATAAATTTGAAAAGGAATGTCTCAATATTTGCCAAACGTTTTGATCATCAGGACATGAAACAATTGGCGAGTTAATTACCGCAGGAGTAATTATTCTAATAGTAAACATATTAGAAATCTGGGTGCATTTCTAATTAAAATGTCGTCTCTGTATTTCTCATCTTCGCTCGTTATTGTTATTTTTTAATTAGTGTGATATTTGTGGCTGTCAAGTAGATTCCAGAAATTAAGATCAATTAAAAATCATATTCTATACGTGCATATCATATTTTCTGTCTTATGGGTAGAGGGACGATACTCCTACAATATGATATAGGATGACATGCAAGTTTGCTGCAAGACTCTATACAATAAATCAATGATGCAACTGATACACTGGCTGAAAAAAGTTACCTTTAAGCTCAGGTTCATAGTCATGTAAAACGTTTAGATCCCTGATTGGTTCAGCAAAATCACATGACAACTTGTCCTTGAATTCCATTGGACAGTTACGTAATACTTTGCATATGACCTTGAATGTCATTGGAACAATTACTGACTACTTTGCATATGTCCTTGAATTCCATTGGGTAATCATGACTACTTTGCATATGTCCTTGAATTCCATTGGATGATTACTGATACTTTGCATATGACCTTGAATTCCATTGGGTAGTTATGATTACTTTGCATACAACCTTGAATCCCATTGGACAATTACTCTTCATCACTGAAAATGGGTTTAAAACAACTGGTGAGACACGCAGGCGCCAGCTTTATGTTGCATTGTGCAGAAATGCCACAGGCAAAGTTAAGTGCCTTCGAAATGTTACCGGTACCAGAACCGTCTCGAAAGAGGAGCAATTTTCAGAGGGATTCTCAAAAGCACTAGATTCATTTAAAGCACTTCACTGTTAATACCTGTAATGAACTGAGAGAGAACGTTAAATTGTCTACGCAGCGACTTCAGCCCCTTTGGATCCCAATCTGTCATTCTTGATTTGTGCTAATCGTACGACATGTTTCGTGATTAACGAGGTTTGGCGCCGGATTGAGGTTCGCTAATGAACGCGATGATGGCGAAAAAGGTTCGCATGAAGCCAGAAGAATTGTGTGTACATTCTGTGATCTGGTGACCTTTTTAGCGTTTGTATGATCATCTGTCACAGGCATTGGCCGAAGAGTCGTATACAAAACATAAAATGTCATTCCTCTGATTAAAGGCAAATATCGACACAGAGAGCAAGTCAAGGGATTCGTCTTTCCAGCCGTCTGCCGACAGTGTCGCTCCTTCAGGTCTGGAACAGAATTGCCCCTCATAGGCGGTGCCCTTTTTTTTTCAAGACCGAATTCCAACAGGAACCAAAACATTATTTACCGACAGGAACGTGCAAATAAAATCATCCTTGGACAAAGTGAAAAAAATCTGCCGCATACAGATAACCGGAGACATGTTTTTATGCCTCGGCATGTCTAGCGATGTGATAGGCTACTTATGTTATCAGACAGCATACATCTGTACATTTTTTTCATGACTATTTGGCTTTGTTTCACACAGTTTTTTGTCATTCTCTGGCTTGGTCTTTACCAGTATTCGCAGCAGTTGTATGAGTGCAGATTTTGTCTTTTTTGCAATACGTTTAGAACGGGTGAATCACATCGCCAAATATCTGTATTGGAGTCTCTGTAGGCCCAGACAAAACAAAAATGGATTTATCCATCAGGGCCAAAGCCATCGTATTGTAGGCCCTGTGAAGCTATTCATGTTCCTCAATCATCCCTGGCTCGTCATGTCCGTCGCATGGAAAAGTCAGCCATGGTGCCTGGTACTTTGTGCCTTTGCAAGGGCAAGTAAAAGACCCCATCCAAGTGAGGAACGTGAATAGCTTGTGATATCCTCTTCCATACTTCCAGGGCCAGTAATGCTCTGGCTTCGGTCCTGATGGAAAACTCTAATACAAATACACGTACATGTCCTTAAGCTCGGTGGTAGACGTTGACGACAAAGCAGAAGGTCCCCAGTTCAAATTCTGTTGTGGCTCTTTATTTCCCGGTTCAAATTCCGTTGTGGCTCTTTATTTCTTCCACAGAAAAGGTTAATATTCCCCCTGACAGTCTCCATTACACCTTACAATCAATATAGATCATATTGCCATCAATACAAACCGCATCAACCTCATATCGTAAAATCTCCGGCCAGATATAATCTGCTCAGACCCTGTAAATGAGTTAAGGAGAGCAGGTCACCTTGCCCTGAGGGATATTTGGTTGTGAATTTCGGTGACAGCGATGCCATCCGTGGTGTTGATATTCAAACAGGAGTTGGAATGTCGTGGTGACAGTGAGTTTTCGCAACGGCCTAGTTAGCCCTACGACAACATCGTAGGACTAACTAGTCGTAGTCGTAGGACATCGTAGGACTCTTTCCATTGTCAAAGCCTACTCAAACAGGTGAATTGTCGCTAAGCATTCTTGTGGGCCAAACTGGCCGTTCCGAAAACTTACTAAAGCTACTGTCACACTGAAGTAGTTCTCAGAACGTCCTGCCCCATCCTAAAAAATCGTAAAACGTGTAACATTGGCCTAATAATGCCTCGTTCTGGAGCACCCTTCCCGTCCATGAAGTTCGTAAAAAGACTGTAAAAATTGCCACTACGTCCGTTCGCACAGAGTTTGAGCCCGTTCGGCAACATTTTCAAGAACATACTGAGAACTAGCTCAGTGTGATATGGATATAAGGAATAAAAGTTCTTTTCATCCGAATTATGACAGCACCCCTCCCCCATTTGCTAGCAGCAGGGTATATCACTGATATTCTCCTGGCCCAGATTTCCTGAGGCCTTAGAGCACAGAGTGAAGGTATTTAGTGGTGCAGAGGAATTTATTGACCCTGATTTATGGATACCAACCCTCTGATTTTTCCCCCCAGGAAATGTCCACTGTTGTTTCATTCTGTTACCCTTGGGAGTTACGGCCACTGATGCATTGACCATCGAATACTGTAATGAACCAAGTGGTCCAAGAATTCATTACATATTATCAACAAGAGTAACGCCAAGTGTGGCGTATGCTCCTGCCAGTAGGTTCTCCCTCAACAATATTAGCGAGGTTAAGATATGGACCGACTCTCACTCCCGCTCCGACTCCGAGGTGCTAAAATTTGGATTTTTCAGGATACAAAAAGACTTTTGAGGAGGAATCGACCTTTTGACCGATGTCAAGAACTCTCATTCAGATTATTTCCTCCGGATGTTGTTGACAGGAAATTATGAGCAGAAGATGTCGTCTGGTCACCGAAAGAATTGGTTGCAGAACCCCTTCCCACCATCACATCCATCACTTGTCTCAGTCTACCGCTCTCAAACTACCATCACGGCCTTCACTTGTCTCAGTCTACCGCTCTCAAACCACCATCACGGCCGTCACTTGTCTCAGTCTACCGCTCTCAAACTCAACACCTGACAAACCTTCGTTCCTTTTTCCAAAAGATGCCCACGGCGTTTTTGCAGAGCTGACGCCGTGAATCAGAAATAGATGACTAATTGGGGTAATCTGTCAATTAACGAGTTCATCTTCTTTGTTTTTGGTTGGTGAGGTGGGTGGAGGTGTCGATGTTGACACTAATTTGATTATTATGCTGTTTTTCTTCGGTTTTCATCTGCGGGGCAAGTTTTTCTCTTGGTTTCTCCGTAGGGGAGAACCTTTCCTTAACAAGGAATGTGTTGTATGGTAAATTTATTTCCACATGAAGATCGGATTAAATTTTATGGATGTACTAGTATTAACCATGTCTTCTCTGAACTGAGTTACTCCATGTCGTTGAACGTTCTGAAATTCTGTACATGAAAATTCCTAATAGTTCCCCTTTCAGCTGGCAGCTGGTTAGATCTGGTCAGAAGACTTCATTGTGACGGGTCTGTTCACAACTGGGCAACATGTGATCCTGTTCACAATGCAATTGGGCAACATTGTGATCAAGTTTGTTCACAAATGGGCAACATTGTGATCTGGTGTGTTTACAATTGGGCAACATTGTGATCCTGTCTGTTGGGCAACATTGTGATCTGGTCAGTTCACAATTGGGCAACATCATGTGATCTGCTCTGTTCACAACTGGGCAACATTGTGATCTGGTCTGTTTACAATTGGGTAACATTGTGATCCTGTCTGTTCAGTTGGGCAACATTGTGATCTGGTGTGTTCACAACTGGGCAACATTGTGTGATCTGCTCTATTCACAACTGGGCAAAATTGTGATTTGCTCTGTTCACAAATGGGCAACATTGTGATCTGGTCTGTTCACAAATGGGCAACATTGCAATCTGGTCTGTTCACAATTCAGTGACATTGCAATCTGGTCTGTTCAGAATTCAGTAACATTGCAATCTGGTCTGTTCAGAATTCAGTGACATTGCAATCTGGTCTGTTCAGAATTCAGTAACATTGCAATCTGGTCTGTTCAGAATTCAGTGACATTGCAATCTGGTCTGTTCAGAATTCAGTGACATTGCAATCTGGTCTGTTCAGAATTCAGTGACATTGCAATCTGGTCTGTTCAGAATTCAGTGACATTGCAATCTGGTCTGTTCAGAATTGAGCAACATTTTGATCTGGTGTGTTCACAAATGGGCAACATTGGGATCCTGTCTGAGAGCTATTTGGCAACATTTTGATCTTGTGTTTTCACAATAAGCAGCACTCTGAATATTCATCTTTGGTACCAAAAAAAATGTTCGGTGAATGTTTTCCTTCAACTCAGAAGAGAAACCTAGCGAAGGAAATCACGTTTCTAATCTAAAAAGATTTGAACACCAATCAACTTAACGTTGGTTTCTAATGTGCTGCAGGCGCGAATTTCCTCAAAATCAAAGTGAGATTCTGTTTAGATGTTATCTAAATCTTGGCTGATCAGTCGAGTATAAGCCTTTTATCTTCCGCTGAGCAAAAAAAGTTTCGCGACAGATTTTGCGAGGCCCGGTGATGACAGCAAAAGCGATGGAGGATTTAAAAGATTCTTTTTGACAAGGTTTCTTGGTGCGAATTGTAGGCAGGCGTAATGTGTCTCACTTGTTGTGTCTGAAAAATTGGGCATTAACTCATCTGCCCCCAGATTTGAGCAGACAGAATCTTCTGCTGAAATTTTCTAAAATTCTTGAGAATGAATTGAAAAGAATTTGAAGAAACATTCTTCAGATGGTTGATCATGTTGATAGGAACAAACTTTCTTCAAAATATTTTTCAATTAATACAATAGGATGAGAGAAAATTTTGTCAGAAGATACTGTCTGCTGGATTCTGGGGGTGGATGAATTAAATTAGGGAATAAATTCAAAGGTTTGTTCTACATATTATAAGGAAGATTTTGTCACTGTCATTGAAGTAGAAGAATCGTGAAATTTTCAGTCTGTTGAAGTCATCTTGAAAGCAGATCACTGATTGGCTGGCTAGTTTGGTGCCAATTCTAACATTGACTAGTGACACCTATAGGTCATTTAATGAGAATCGCATGAACCAAAGCAGTTTTAGAGCATGGTTTAAAAGGGAGCGAGTTCGAAACTGACAGGGGAGATAAGGGCCTCGTCTGAAAATCTCAGTGCATCATCAATTTTTGGCATGACAGTTACAAATAGACGCGGTAATTATGTTGCCAGCATGCACAGGGAAGAGTGCAGAAACTGGCACTTGAAATGGCTTGCACTGCAAATTGTCAGCACATAAAGTTTGCAATGCATTGACATACACTGCACGGCATGCACAGCAAAAGCGTTAACATTGCCTTTTGCTTCAGACATGCCGTAAGACATGAAACATATATGAAACAGCGCCCACCCCACGTTTTATTGACAACCCCCTTTGGAGTTACGTTTGCGATATCTGGGGACCATTTCTGTTTTGTGGAGCTAATGGGGTCTTATCTTGCCTGTCAAAGGTTCAAAAAAGACAATGAACAAAGACACAAGTCTTCCAGATTCTAATTTCAAAGTGTCCTTATTGGTAAATATGACTGTACCATTATAGGTTTGTCGTAACCCATTCGTGGCCAAGGTCAATTACGTCAAAAATGAAAACATGTAAAAAGGTTTGAATTGTACCTGTCACATGGCAGACTCAACATTGGACAGAATCGGTGTGTACACCTTCCGGTACACATAAAGGGTCGTATTTTAGAACGTTCCTTAACGTTAAGGTCAACCTTAAGTCTATTGTAAAATCATCGAGAACAATAGATTTTAGGTGGACCTTAATGTTTAAGGAACGTTCTAAAATACGAACCATAATCCTCTTTTAAATTTCTTGTTTACTAAGAAATTCCCATAAGATCGTGTGCGATGTAGAATGAATAACAACATTTCAATTAATAATTAATAATTAATCAAAATGTAGGAGGTCATCAAATATTCATTGATGGGATGGGGCAGTGTTTTCTTGGAGTTTTCAGTGATGGATCCCAGAATTTTACTTAACCCCTTGTCTGTGTCTCGACCAAATTTGACTACATTGCCAAATTCTGGTGTTTCCCAAATTTGCTTTAGATGTGATGATCAGCAACCTTGAACCTTGACCTTGAGCTTGACCTTGGGTTGTTACCTTTGTCTTCAATCTGACTTGACCTTGGCCAGTGACCTTGACTTTGGGCTTGGCCTGAGTTGACCTTGGCCTGTGACCTTGACCTTGGCCTGTGACCTTGAACTTGTCCTTTGTCTTGAACCTGACCTTCAACGTGACCTTGAACTCAATATCTGATGCTGATCAAAAACTGCAGCAACGGTGGTCTTGAACCATTATTGACTGTATGACTTGCTGAGGAAGATATCAATGCCATGGAGCCTACAGGTGTTGTAAATTCCTCAATTCATTATGTGACAGAATCTTAGAGGAAGGTGGGCTGTTGCTAAGAAAATTCTTGCCATATACGGCGATGCATATTCAGACTTGTCTCTAGGGGGCGCTTTCGGCATGTGAAATCAGATTTCATTCGGCTTTGTTGAATCAATCCCCCCTGCTGGTGTAAAGCAGTACATTGTCGCGTAATGTACATGTGGTGTCAGATTCTCGTAGGTTTTGCTCTAGCTCACGTATTGCGCATTAACTTACCTTTTCCTATATGTTCGTATCCATGGGGTCTTGTTTATCAATACCTTTATGAGTCATGGAAATCTACATTTTTTGACGAGCTAACCCTTTATGTTGTCCGTAAATCAGACTTTTCCTCACAGTCACAATTTCAATGATGTATGCCATGTGTTCACATTTCCATTGCTGGATGATGGCTGCTGAAAGTGACCATCTTTTAATTCATCTGCCCCCAGAGGGCCAGCAGACGGCATCTTTTGTCAAAGTTTTCTCACATCCTGGGGTGTTGATTAAAAAATGTTTGAAGAAAGTTTGTTCCTAAGAATCACCTGAAGAATCTTTCTTCAAATTTCTTCCAATTTATTTCCCCAGCTATCAGAAAATTTGGCAAAAGATGTTGTCTACTCAAACCTGGGGCCTCTCCAGCTGAGAGTTTTCTCATGGAAGTTGACTTTCTATGGGTAACTCAACTACAGAAAACTATGGGTAGTCTTTTATGTCATTGTCTTAGCATAAGTCCTAAGAAACAACAATGATGCTTACCCATTGAGAGTTAACTCGCACGAGAAAACACCCACGTGGAGGAGTGCCTTTACTCCTACATATATGAGATGTGCCCACATTCGTTGTTGGGTAAATGACAGAATATCAGTAGTTTCTTTCCAATGATTGTTCATTTAATAAAGTTTTGTGAAAGATTCGTCTAAGTTTATTATCAAACGACATCAAAAATGGTTAAGATTTTTTTCCTGGATTCTAGAAATCGTGGGCTGAGCATAGTCTGGGGGTTGTTTACAGCCTACGTTCGCCTTCAGGTTACCCAATATCAGGTCCTCCTTTTCGCATACCGCATTGAGTCAGCAGCGGGAACAGTTGAAAATGTCAGCCTGGCACAGTCACAAAGAGTTCAAAGGAGCTAGGATGACTTAATCATGTGATGCGTGTTGAATACTTGTTGCGGATGCCCCATGACGCCATTTGCTGCAGTTGGCTGATTGAGGAAAATATTAAAAATACTGCAAACTGACATGGATTTTAAATTTAAGGGGCTGTCGGTCAAAAACCTATGATACAGGCATGGGAATCTTCCGGATTTTGCCGGATTTCCGGTTTTGGGAGGCCAAAAGTTGGGTCCTGAGATTCGTACAAAAATGCAATAAAAGTTGAGGGGGGTGGGGGTAAATACAGCGCGTCTGACTCGGGGTCTGACTTCGTCAGCCACGCAAGAACGAGCCAGAATGCCGCGCAGTAACAGCTCTTTCGGGTCTCCCTCGGCGATGATAATCACTAATTTATTCGTCTCTCTGGCAGCAACCAACCAATGAAATAAAAGCCCGCGTAAAACTGCCGTCAATGGGTTTCCTTATTTGGTCACGCTTACTACTTTTCGTGAATGCAGTGCAACCTCGCTTCCACACCATCGAATCAACTGCCATATCCCAATTTCCTTTCGGTTCTCTCGTCTGCAGAGCACGGGTTTGTAGTGCGCCAAATCGGCACGGGAAATGCTTGGAAATCGCATCCTGGGCGAGCCAAAATCGACAAATTTTCTCGCGCTGGGGAACAACTCAGTTTCAACACAAAAGCGCATGCGTTGCGATGTTGAAAACGTCATTGACATCACGCCTCATCCGTGACGTTATGTGCGATGCGTCATTCAGAATCAATGACGTTGCTCTCCAGTCTGTTATTTACGCCAAAATAGTCAATTTTATCGATGAAATTCAACATGTTCCCGCTTGAATTTTCGTTTGAAAACATTCAGATACTTTGAGTCAGTCATTTACTTGATGATAAACATGTAAAATTTGAAATTCAATGGACTACTACTTTCAGGTATATTAGTGCTAGAAGTAGGGTGTAGTTTCAGAATTAAATGACAAATAACGTTGGCTTGACCTTCGACGTCATAGTTTTAACTGAGTTCGTCAGCGCCACATCACAGACTAGTTCTTCTGGTCATGAAACAAGCATGCAAATTAACGATAATTTCTCATTAATATTTGATCCTACTCAAGAATGTTAAGAATCGCTTGGTGTTGTCCTGGTATTTACTCAATGCGCCCTCTTGAATTGTGAACAGATTCATTGGCCATGAGACATGGTATCAAGTACCATGACAAATATGAACAACGTGGGCAAGATAATTGTTTTGGGCTTCGCACACAGCGAGAAGTGTGTTATAAAGGAATCGTGTGTTATAAAGGAATCGTAGCCAGTCACATTGTGTAAAAGGAGTCTTTCTGTTTTATACCTTAAGCCTTGTTCACACTGCAGGTGCGGTGCGTTGCGAAACTTCTTGCCAACAACGATCGCCTAATATCAAACAATATAAAAAAACGACACCTAGTGTGCAGTGGCTGGCGAGAAAATCGGTGTGATCAGATCGCTTGTGATGTTGCCTTCCTCGTGCCTGGTGTGCTGCCAGATTTTTGCTCAGCGTTCTTCCTGGCGCCACTGCTTAATATGTCACACACAGTCAACTTTTTCATGAAATTTTCCTAATACCGTCTAGTCAGTGAAGGCTTAGATGTCAGTCTTTACATCTAAGCCCTAAATCTGAGTTTAAAACAAAAAGTTTTGAAAAATTGAACTTTCGGCGGCCATTTATCATAACAAAATCCAGCTGCATAATTTATCTATCAGAGGTTTACCAAAGTCAACCCTGGCCTTTATCGCAAACAGATTATTGACTCCTGAGTTTTATCCAGCCCCCTGCTGCAGCCAGGCCGGGAACTGAGAACTGCGACGAGATCTAACATGATATCGTTGATCCCAGTCCTGGCTCGTTCAACAAAAACGTTGGAGTTTGGATTGTTTGGAAAAATAACTGTTGATGATAACCAAAGCGATACTGCTGAGGCTCTGAAACCTCAGCCAGACGGCTCATATATTCTTAGAGCTTTGACTAAACTTCAAAAGATGGTCATTTTTGCCGTACATGACATTACTGTTTGAAGCCAAACGCATTTTTTTATTTTGCTCGAGTTGACGTCGAAGTCTTTTGAGCATGGACTGCTTAAAGGCTTTTTAGGCTTTCCTGGATGAGCTATTGTAATGATGCTTTGCCCATCATTCGCTATCCATCATCATCTGATCTCAGTGGCACCATTGACTTGTAACTTGGCTAAAAGTGAAATGAATCTAGGCCTACCTCTTCGTCTCCTAAATCATTTGTTCCATCTTCTTGTCAGCTTCCACATCATATCCCTTTTGGCCTCTTGGCAATCCATGCATTGAGTGCTTGACAACCAATGCATTGAATGCTTGTCAACCAGTGCATGGAATGCTTGTCAACCAATGCATTGAATGCTTGACAACCAATGCATTGAATACCTGACAACAAATGCAGTGGAGCTTTGCAACCCAGTGCATTGAATCCTTTGACAACCAATTACTGAATGCCGGACAAAGAATGTTGTGAAGTTTTGCAACCAGTGCATCGAATGCTTGACAGCCGATGCTTTGAAAATTTGATGACCAATGTGTTGAATGCTTGACAACCAATGCACTATATGCTTGACAATCTCTGCTTTGAATGCTTTACAAGCAATGCATTGAATGCTTGACAACCAATGCAGTGAATGGTAGACATTGACATCCAATGCATTGAATTCCTGGCAACCAATGCATGACAACCAATTAGTGCATGCATTGAAAGCTTCACAACCTATTGCAATCACGAATATAATGAAGCGTAGAAAATATAAAGGTTAATAACTGCCTTATATTTACGAAAACCTACCAATTTGGAAATCAAGTGAAATCAATAAATTTTGCAAAATTGCAAAGAACAAAACAAAATATTTCTCATTATGGCCCATTGTAGCAAATTTCATATCCCTATGTAAAGAAGATTTCATAATTGCATAATGAGACAACAAATTTTTGCAAATTCCTTTCAAAAAAGCATTAAAGACGAGGCAATTTGCTTAGATGCAGAGCAAGCCAAAAAACTCCTGTGGGTTAGCTTTCAGTTTCTGATTCACCCAAACGAGCGCCGTGGAAAAAGCGGTGCTGCACATTTCCGCCATTTCAAACAATGATGCAGACGTAATCATAATGTTTTCCTGCGCCAAACGTGACTCCCTCTTCTGATTGCCCGCCTTTTCAAGTTGCACAGAAATCCACCAACATGATTCTTTGCACATCCTCTTTTTTCTGCATTCCCTTATTAAAAATCTTTTGAGCTCGAGATTTCCTGCGTTTTCCTTGCCGACAACAATTATGCCATCATTTCATAATCTTGGTGCGNTTACTTCCATTCCAGTCGCCCCCCGTTGGATCTATACAACTTACGCCAAGACGCGTTTTGGTCACATAATTAAATCTCAGCCTAGCCGTTATGCCTGTATGTTATTCCAAATTTATGACCAATCAGCAGCCATCAACGCTCTTGGCAGGCGATAATGATGATGAAATGGACGGCGATTGTGGTAATGCGATTATTAAGTGATTATGTCGCTAGAGATTCACATTTTATCACAACTTTAAGAATGCGTGGGGGATCGTCGGGATAGATTCTGGAAGAAGATCTTTTAAATGATTCATTTTCTAACTGATTGATCTAGTTGAAATGTTGTAATCAATCATGCGTGATGTCATGGGTTCAGTCCTCATGAGAACTACACCATTCATGACAGACAGGGTGTCCTCTGACTGACATTGATGGTCAGATTCTTTTGAGGTTTCTACATTACAAATAAGAGGGGCCACGGTCTATATTCATAAACATTATTTAAGTCAAAGTGTGATACTTATCTTTTGTGTTGAACAACAGATAAGTGTCACACTTAGACTTAAGTACGTAGTTTTATGAATATGGTCTCAGGGCCCATGGGAGCCCATATTCATAAACATACTTAAAGCCATGGGAACTTAGGTATGAGTTTACTGTCCGAAACTTTTTGAAAAGTGATGAGGCTTTTTTTCATTATTCATTATTCATTATTTTGTTTTAACCCCTTTTCAAGTGAAAAACAAGATACGGAATACCAGTACAATCAAGTGTCTTTCATATGGAGTCATCTCCCATTCTGCAGAGTGGCTGTGGTGGTCTTGGTGGTGATATGCTCCTGAACTGAATCCATTGACCATGTAATGTTGACATCGTGATTAATGAACAACAGAATGATTGAAACACATCACAGGAGCATGAGGACATGGAGGAGGGTAAATTTGGTCCATTTTCGAGGGTTTTGAACAAAAAAAAGATACTTGGAAGTAATTTTTTGACTTTTTTTGGAAAATATTGGAAAAATTTTTGAAAATAATGAAATTTTTCATGCGGTGGCGCCACCACCATGCGGGCGGTGGACGGTAAACTCATACTCAAGTTCCCATGGCCTAAGTCAAAGTATGATGCTTATCTTTTGTGTTGAACAAAGGATAAGTGTCACACTTAGACTTAAAGTAGTTTTATAAATATGGGCTCAGGGCCCATATTCAAACATACTTTAAGTCAAAGTGCGATACTTATCTTTTGTGTTGAACAACAGATAAGTGTCACACTTAGACTTAAGTAGTTTTACGAATATGGGCCCAGATTCAAGAGATACCTGTCCTGTATTCCAAAATGACATTGGTGATTCTTGAATTCTGGTTTCCTCCTACATTACATCACAAATAACTGAAATACTTATATTGAGCTAGGCCTACTAAACTACCGGTAGTTTTCTGCTAAGTGACAAAGTGGGGCCGAAGTCTCCTCATCAGTGTCAGGCAAAGATGTGTCAAAATCGGCCAACTTTTCCGTCAATTTTGGCGAAGTTCAGAGGGTGTTTGTAAAAAGGTCAGCGGATGTTATGATGTCAGAATGGGTTAAAGTAGAGTGTTGAGTACTCTTTTAAGTGTTTATAAAGTGTTGCTGGTCATCCTTGAAAGTGTTACCGGGATGCGAACCGCTTTTATCCAGTGTTTCTCCTTAAAAGGCCAAGTGTCATTTCCAGTAGGCGTTGGATCAAGTCTGAAGTCACTGATTTATGGCATCGCAAAAAGTATGTAGCTCTCCCGTCTCATGGAGGAGATAATCTTACGCTCATGCGGGAACAGTAACGTGAGAATTTTGTTGTGCGAATATATACGTTGTTGTTTGAAAATGGATGTGGAAAAGGCAGGTGGGATTTTCGTCGGTGGCGGTGTGAGTAAATGCAGGTAGAGGAGCCTATAATCTGTCTTTTATCGCTGGATAATAACGCTCACTCGTAGCTGACTTTGTTGTCGAGGATTCTGCATTTGGAATACATTTTCAGGTTTGGTACATTTTTGATGCGTTTTTCAGTGTCATAACTTTGTTGTTTGTGTAACTGTACTTCTTGTCATCTTTCCCAAGTATTTTAAATGGCATTCTTTCATGCAGAAAGTCATTTCAACAAAGATCTAAGATGAATAGCCTATAACTTTATAAGAGGATTATATTATGGACTTTATACCACACATACCGGTACACATTCCAGGTGGCAGCACGTGTCTCCTAAGTCTAAGTGTGTCACTTATCCTTTGTTCAACACAAAAGATAAGCATCACACTTTAACTTAAGTTTGTTTATGAATCGGGCCCCGTATTCATAAAACTACTTAAGTCTAAGTGTGATACTTATCTTTTGTGTTGAACAAAGGATAAGTGTCATACTTAGACTTACATGTAAGTAGTTTTATGAATACGGGGCCTGGACTCTGGGGCCACAACAGAGTTGAACCCAAGACTTCTCATATAACTAACATTGTGACACCACTTGACCACTTACGTCTGATTGACTCTTGACGCAATATCGGTTGTCTTTGATCAAGCATCAACTCACCACCTCAATCAAACATCTTTGAAGAGCAGGAGATGGGAGAGAGGAAAAATATGGCCACTGACCTTTAGATCATAAACGCGGTCATCTCTTGAACCATTCTGTGTTATGTGTGGTAGAAATGTCAGATTGATAGGGCAGGTTGAAAGTCCCTAGTTGTTAGACGCCGTCGTTCTTATTCATATCTTGGTGTTCAGGGCTCGTACAGTTACCAGTGAGACCATCCCATCTTGCCCAACAAGCTTCCTATCACTCCTATACTCTTGCTCAGTCAGTCCAGGCGTGGATCCAAGGGGGGTGCAACAAATCTGTAAAATCGACCGTGAAATTCTGAAATTTGGAGCAAATCATTGAAATTCAACGCAGATTTCAATGTTTCTAGCACAGTGCGCCCCTCTTTTCCAAAATTGTGGATCCGCTGAACGACCAATGACTAGCCTCAGTCTTTGCTGAGATGCCAATGGTCAACTTCTGAACGGCCAATGACATGTCCTCATTCCTTGCTGAAAGGTCAGTGACCTATTAAGCTGACCGAATTCCTTGCTGAAAGGCCAGCGTGACCTTGACCTCATTTCTTGCTAAAATGCCAATGACCTTACCTCTTCCCAAACAGAGAAGCCAGTGAAAAATACGTCATTCTCTGTGGAATTGCCAATAATCCACCTGGGAATGACCTTGTATCATCCATAGCTACACGAACACCCAGACTAGAAGCCAAGCAGTGACAAGTGATCAATCGATTTGGCTCTTAAAACTGCATCTCCCCTGCCCCAGAATATGAAATCAAAGGTTTTGTCCCTCAGGGCTTAGATTTTTTTTATTTCATACAAAGCTGTGAACTTGCTGGTGGCCTGGTAGCCCAGTATACCTTTGAAATCTTTGCCTCCTCCCTTGCCGGTAGGCTTCAAAGACCCAACCAACATCCATATAGGGCTGAAAGTATTAGATGCCACAGACGCGGTGGTATGATGTGACCGAGTGACATCATCCGAACATAAAAGAAGGATATGCGTTTTTAATCTACGAGGACTTGAAAGGATGTGTTTCTCTGTGAGCTACGGCAAGGGTCATCCAATTTCTTGATTAACATTGATGCTTTCCTGTTATGTGGGTTCCTAAGCGCTGCTGCATGTCACTGCAATGATAATGAATGTCACGTTATTGCCCAAAGTCGTGGCTTTGTTTCTGTAAAGTCTTGTTATTTCTTGCCAACAACCGACTCAAAACTGTTGGAACTGACGATCTTTTCAGCAGAATCAATCAAAAATGTTCTTTTCTAATCTTGTAGTTTGAACCCTTTCCCTGGCAAGGCCAACTTTGTTGTCAGTAGGGATGAGTATCCATGACCCTTTTGATATAGGGAGAGGGGTGAAGCTTGTGTTTATCCCACTCTACCTTATGATGAAGGTTTCGCAGTATCTTTGCCTAATTTCAAAGCCTTACCTGCTCAGAATCGGATGGATTTATACATGTATCTTCTTTTTGACTTTGTGGACTTGCAGAGAATGAGTCTCTTTCTATATGAAACTGACAGAAACTATTTTCTATCTTCTTTTGGCCTTATGGAGCAATATAGAAATATCTTACCTTATGTAGGAGTCTTGTTCTGTACCATTATCCAACACCTCATCAACAAATGGGAATCATAACAAACCTCATCCCCAGGCTGCATTTGTACTGTTCTAACACAGGAATATCATGACGATTGATACCTAGGAACAAGATTTGGCTATTTCTGATGTGATTTCTGGAGCCGTGCGTGCACAAATTTGGAAGAAAAAAACTCTTCGAATTGATGGATGATTTTGGCTATGAATGACCAGGAACTAAACAAGATTTCTGTTAGAGATATCACTTAACCAATGATGGTAGTCGAGATTGGCAATTTGTGATATGATGTTGGCGTATTTAAAGCCCGCAGCACACCGGCCGATATCGCAAGTGATCTACTCGTCACCGATCTTCTCACCAGTCACCACAGATTGGGTGATATCGGCTTTGGTATTGTTTGACATTGGGTGAACATCACTGCCGAGAGGATTCCATGCACCGCTGCCAGCGCACACCTGGCGTCAACAGCCAGTTTTGCTCCCTGATGATCAGATCGCTTGCCATATCACTTGGTGTGTTGCAGGCTTAGGCTAAGAATCCATTCACGCGAATTTCTCGCGGTGCCACGCCGCAACCATTGTTTGTTTCTGTGGCATTGGTCATGAACAAAGGATGCGGCATCGCACCGCTAGAAATCCACGTGAATGGATTCTTAGCCTTAACGTGGGGCCCAAGACCCTTCTGTTTAAGGAGTATACTTTTGGTGAACCATAAGTGAACAGGACACTGGCATGGCATCCTCCCACAGCAGGGCTTTGGTCTTATTCCTCTTCATACACTTTGTGGAGTGGATGAAGAGTCGTGAGGTAAACCCCTGTGGTGGGAGGATGCTGGAATGGTATTTACGTTCTAATTTTGGTCGGTTAAGCTTGTATTAGGCGGGAATACTTCCCTTTTCACCCTCTGGAGATATCACGGTCCTCCACTCATCTCACTAGCTTCCGTCCTTTTCTCCAACTTCAAACAACAAAACAATGGCCGCCATTGTCAGACAGTGTTTTCGTCGTATTCACCTTTCATCTACGGTCAATAACTCTGTTTCCTTCATCTTCTATGCTCTAAAGATCTTGAAAAATTCTACATATTTGTAGATGTGGAGACAATGCATACATGACATGACGTCGCCTCCTTTTCAATCCGAGTGGATTTTTTTCCGTTTGTCCTAAACTGGTGAGGGACCATCTTAAAAATCATCAGGGATACTAAAATTGCAGGTGTTATTTCAAAAAGGGAGAATTTTTCATCTTGGGGTTTGAGTTTTGGACTTGTGGGGCCGTATCTTGAACTCAGGTAGGTTGAGATGCAACTTTTCCATTGTTCAGGTTTACCAGGCATGATGTGACAATGGAAAAGTTGTGGCTCAACCTGAGTTCAAGATAATCTTCATTGGTCTGCAGTGTCAGATTTACAGGTTGATGGAGGTTACTGTTAAGTTTTGGCATCAGTCTGTTGCATGGGACAGTAAGCTGTGGTGCCTTGTACCTTGTGCCTTTGCAAGCGCAAGTAAAAGACCCCACCCAAGTGAGGAGCATGAGTAGCTTGAGATGGCCTCTTCCATACTTACCAGGGCCAATAATGCTTTGGCTTTGGCCCTGATGGAAAAATCTAATACAAATACAATCACAAACATCTTGAGACGGCCCCAGACAATTGAATCCCGAGAACGTTCTGTTGCATTCAATGTTTCATCTGACGCGATGCTCATCTTCATGTCCACGACGTCCATCATAACAAAGAGTACATTGGTAAAAAAATCACCTTCGTTTTCCAAATAATGAAAGACAAAATGATGACGTTCCGTGCAATACAATGTATCTTAATATAGAAAATATGTCGTGTATTACTTTCTTAGGTCGGTATAAATATTCGTGCGGTATCGTTTCGTCTTCAGACTTTCACCGAGTCTATCGGAATTACTGCTGAGTCTGCCTTCGAGAAGTTTGTTGGTAGAAGTTTATCCTTTGCTGGTACAAAGGGAACGTCAAAGTCGATTATTGGATTGCAAGATACAACGTAACTAAATCGATTTCTTTCAAAGGATATTAAAAGAGTAACTGCTGATTTAGATATAAAAATGTAAGTACGGTGAGGGGAAATTCACATGGTACGCCGTACTACGGCAGTGCTTTACGTTTGTAATTTGCAGGAACTCAGTCAGTTGAGCTTCTCAAAGGCTCGAGGAGAGCTGTTCGCACTCGTGAAATTTGATGGTCAGTTACTTCAAGGATGCCGAGGAGCGCAGTCAGTTGAGCTCCTCGGTGCAACTTCGCGGGCACGCAGGGGCGCGAGCGTGATTGCGCCCGCCTTACGTATAGCACTGGTACGCATTCTTGGAATGTGTGTCTGCGTGCTGTTGAGCGTATTCCATTCACCAACCTCTCGACAAATGAAGATGGATTTACCGCATCAGTCTTTGAAAAAGTTACTTTACTACCCTGCAACACCAATCATGTGGGTGGTAGACTTAGGCCACATCAAAAGCACAATTTTTCCACCTCAATTTGACCAAGAATACAACACAAAAACTATGTCTAATACACTGTGTATCTCAGTCCAGTGAAATTGAAAATAAGTTAGCTAAAAACTAAATTTCCCTGAGTCATATAGTTTGCCTCAGTTTTCTAAGCTCTACCCACGTTTTCTATTTATATTTTTCGTTGTTGTTGTTACCACATTGTTTTCCTTTTTGATCCTGGTTTGTGTCTGGAGTTTGCAAAAATGGTCGCCGCTCTTTGAGTCGTACGTTCCTTTGTACGTTATCCTTTTTTATGCCCTGTTTGTAGGAGACTGTTTGGCCAGGCATGAATTCGGGTCCTCGGATCTGGCGAAGGTGGTGGTGGTGGTGGTGGTGGCGGGGCGGCGGCGGTGGTGTTGGTGGTGGCGGCGGCAGGGGCGGTGATCTTGCAATCACAGGGAATCCTCGCCAATACTGTCTTCCTATGCTGGCTGTACAGTCTAATGAGCCCTGTACATTTTGTGGGCCCACAGCAGGGGTTACGGCTGAACTGGGTAGGCATACCAGTATATAGCCAATCATCATATACGCAATACGTGAGGGGGCCTCAATAATACTGCCCTGAGGAGTGCTGTGACAACCCAGCTGACCATTATTCCTCTGTGCGCGCCTAGATTTAGTGAGGACCTACTGCCTCTACCATTAGATCCCAGAATGTTCTTCCCTCGGCTCAGACTGCTAGTAGTCAATCATACCCCGAGTAATCACATTGCCGTAGCCGGTTTACAGATTGGTTCGAGTTTGAAGGTTACAGAAGAGTGCGTCATCAGTCATCCTCATCTCAGACTTATCAATCAAACTTCCAATTAGTTTAAAACGGTCGCCAGAATCCGAGGGATTCAAAGTCATATGACTCCGCATATATCTCAAATATAATTTGACTTTATTCGGCTCAGAGTGGAGTCAGCCTCACAAGTTTAAATGTTTCATAAATCGTTCTCGTCATTCTTTAAGATCGCCCGTCTCGCTTGATGGATCCTTTCCTTTGAGTTGATGGATTGGACAAATTTTCCCGCAATTGTAAACTCTGTTAGTGTCTTCTTGAAGATCCGAGCGTGGGTTTGCCAACTTCACTTAGGAAATGATGATGTCCCGTCACGTCCCGCAGCCTGCCTCGTCGTTTATAAAGAGATTGACGAGAGATTGATGACGTGGGTCGGCCGGGTATCCATTCGGTGACGAATTCCTTCAAGGGCATTATGTTGATACCAATCAAAACCGTGATTAAGTTGTGTCAAATCATGGCGGATCTCCGGAGCATCCGGCCTGGCTTTCTCTTCTTTGTGGAAAATCTTTAAAAATCGAGTTGGAAAATAGGAAAAAAGTCTTCACAATGGGAGACTTTAGTGCTGTTAGAGGCCACCGCCAGCGGTCCTAGAACATGATGGAATTTGAACTCACTGAGAGGAAGTGCCCACCAGAATGTCATCCATAGTGAAATGAGACCGTGGCCTATGGCTGTGACGTCAAATTTGTAATGTTCTATAGGACTGCTAACTGGTGGTGGCCTGTGGTGGCATTCAAGTCACCAATTGGCCATAAAGTTTAAATCTGGAAGGACTGGCTGCCTCTTTCTCTGGATTCTGGATCCACCCCTACAAGGACTATTGTGGGATCTGAACCGACAACTGCAGGGGTGACAGGCACTGAGGTTTACGCTGTACCAGCTTGACAGCAGACAACTTGATACACTATACTGGTAGTCGCGACGTCAAGTCTGCTTATAAAAGTCTGGCCATCAAATGCCAAGTCTGGTCTGTCGTCTGCTTTGTTTTCTTAGTGGATCTGTATCAGTCGCAATGTTGGTCTTTAATTTCACCTGGTGTAATTGATACGCTGGGAATCAGTCTGTCACAACTCTGTCACTGGTCCGGGGGATGTCCTTTCTTTACGGAGAGCGCAACTGACCGAGACGGTAGTTTTGTGAGATTGACTCTTTTACAGGTCAAAACTGCTCAAGTCTGCTCACAGCCAAGGACTGTATTTTATCGGATTTTTCTGTCATAGGCGAAGCCATAGCACTGTTGGCCCTGTTAAGTACAGAAGAGGCCATCTCAAGCTACTCATGTTCCTCACTTGGATGGAGTCTTTTACTTGCCCTTGCAAAGGCACAAGGTACAAGGCACCACGGCTTAGTGTCCCATGTGACGGACTGAAGAGTCAGGAATGATTAATCCCATATGGCCCAGGATTTGAACCCGGGACCTGCTGCTTTCTAAACGGATGCAGGGTCCCCGCCAGAGGGTACTTTGGGTACAAATATAGTACCCTAAAGAAATTCGAGGGTACGATATAGCACCCTGAAAAAATCACTTCAGTAATGTTTTTCTTAAATTTGTTACATTTCAAATGCAACTTTCATGCAGAAGGAAGACTAATTTTGCATTTTGGAGTGTAAAAAATGACTCTGGAGGCCATTATTAACAGAAAAAAATTTTTGAAAAATTTTTTTTTTCAAAAAAAAATTTTTGGATTTTTTTTCTTCCCCCCCCCCCAGGTCGTACCCTGGAAAAAAATCCTGGCGGAAACCCTGGGATGTGATAACCACTAGGCTATCAAGGCTCCTTTAGTCCAACCAAGGACTTGCACTGCTCTTGATGCTTCCCAAAGAAGCAAGCCTTTTCATCAGATTGAAAAGAGAGTCAGTTTACCAAGACCTTGCAATCTATGGTTGCAAATGGCGCCATTCATTTCAGCATCCTTGATCGATGTAGCTCTGGCTTCCAGTAGGAGCGATACTAAAGGACCAATCAGCCTTGAGACCCTCTCAACAAAGCCCTTTCTCCCTCTCAAATCTTAATCATGTTCTTACATGGTAGAACAAGTGTGATAATCTAGCGAATCGAACACTTCGCGAAAATGAAACTATCAACCGCACAAGCGAACCGGAAAGATAATGTACCTCAAGTGTCACCCGGTTAGAGAGGCGGCAAATCTGCCGGGGGAAATATTACGCTTATTGAGTATATCGTCTGAATGAAATCGTTTCATTAAATGGGAATCATTTTAACCCTTTATGTCCCTGATCAATTTTCTCTTTCTTCTTTTACAGATTGTGATTAAAACGTAAAAATGGACTATCTGATTCCTATTGGGATCGTCTACTTCCTGTTCCTGTGCCAGGAACTCTGGGTAGCGGCTGATAATATCGGTAATGAAATCGTCATCAAAGAAGAAGAATCAATGTATGAATGGGTCACAGGTATGTTTGGCTTGTAACGTGTCATTGGTAATGTAGGAGGAAACTGGAGTATCCAGAAAATTTTGGAATTCTTGGACATTTTCGATTTTCTTGTGGCACACTTGTGGGAATGGGAGACTTTCCTGCCGTTAGAGGCCACCACCAGTTAGCGGTCCTAAGACGTCACGAAATTTGACATGACACCACAGAGAAGTGCACGCCATGACGTCATCATAATGACGTGGAGGCCATGCTTTACGTCTGTGATGCCAAATATCGTGACGTTCTAAGACCGCTAACAGGCGGCCCCTCTTGTCTCCTCCTACTGTAGATTGATTCACCAAATATGGAGGAAATAAAACAGTATTCAACGCTCAGTTTCTATTCACTATTTAGATCTTGTGATCTGTTAAGTTGTAATTCATTTCAAGAAATCACAGATTTTAAAACGATAACGTTACTTTGATTATTTTTCAGGTGCGTGGGGCGGATGCAAAAGCAACTTTTGTGGTGATGGAGGCGTGCGGTTACGTAAAGTTGGCTGCTTCCAAATCAGTGGATACGAAACATTAGACTATCACTGCCGGAATATTCCAAAACCGGAAACCAAGAAACCGTGCTTTAAAATCTGTGATGAACACAAAAACATGGTTTCTTGGAAGATAACAAATTGGCAAGAATGCCAAAAAAAGCGGGATGATGACCTGTGTCTTGGGACAACCACGGAAGGTGTCCAGAAACGCGATGTCCAGTGCCATATTTTAGACTCAATGGACGAGTTAGAGGACGAAGTTTGCCAATATTTTGAAGGAAAACCAGAAGTAGAAAAAGAGTGTGAATTTTTATGTCCACAAAATTGCATTGTGTCCGAGTTTGGACCGTGGAGTACGTGTGTGTCTTGTGTGATGGAGAATCGGACTCGTACCCGGCAGGTTTTGTCGCCGCCACAACACGACGGTGCCGATTGCCCGAGTTTATCCGAAATGGAGCCGTGTCCGGCGCAAGCTTGCACCAATGACGAGGAGAAGTACTTATGGAAGGTGGGACCGTGGCGGCGTTGTCGGCAGTATAAGGGAAAGCGGCATAAACATTTGACGCATCCACTCGGGTATCAGATGAGGGACGTCCACTGTATAAACACGGATGGCGTGATCGTCGAAAAAGTGTAAGTTAGCGTCTGATTTATCATCAAAATTTTCAAAAGTTTCCTTTCTTGGTCAGTAGTTGACTGGTGTCTCTTTCCACCTCTATGACCATGATGACTAAAGCATGGTGAAAAGATAGGGAACCAGTCAATCTACGGACAGACAAGTCCAAGGGAGACAAATTTGAATAAGGTACCAGGGGTCGTGTGCATAAAACGTCTTAAGTGTAAAATTTCCCTTGTCTTTTGTTTGGAACAATAGTTGAAGGGAAATTTAACACTTAAGATGTTTTATGCAAAAGGCCCCTGGGCCTCATGTTTGTGAATGTGTCTGCAATGTTGATGTGTACGGTATATCCAGGTGTATGTAATGTCTTTCTCGAGAATTTTACAAGAATTGTGAGCCTACAAAATATTGGTTCTAGTAGTGTTATATCAAACTATAACACTCCTAGAAATCATTCGATATGTGGGAATTAATCACATGAATGTTGCACAAAACGCTTTTAACGTGGGATACAAAGGCCGTGGATCCAGCCTCGTGCCCTTGTTCAAAATTCCTGTTGACGAGATTGTGCGTCTCATTTCCAGGAAGATAAACTTAGATGTAACAGCGATATTGGACTTCCCAAGGTAGGGTGGAGTTTATTTTTGATGAGGGTCAGAGGGTCTTCTTATTTTTCCCTTCTGCCCTCTTCTCCCTCTCAGCTGTCCCCCTTCCACGCACCCCCAGCTCGGCCCATTGACGACCAAATTTGGTGTTCCTATTTTGCCCTTTTGCCTGTTTTGCCCTTTTTCCTCTCCTCCTCTCCCTTCATGCACCCCCAGCTCATCCCAATTTAACTCATATTTGATGTTCTTATTATTCAAATTTGTCAAGTGTGGGGATCGGTGGTTTGCGTTTTTTCAGACCGAAATTTTTCAGGTTATATTTGTTTTTCAGGCCTGTTTGAACCAATGAAAAACTGCACAAGAACTTTTTGTGTTTGTCCTGGTGTTTTCTTGTCGACTCACCTGGACAGGGTTCAGTGTGTCACGTATTCTTGCACAAAACTATAGAGTCTTGCCCCAAACCCCGCATGTGAGCTGCTGTCTAGGGGAGCAACTCAGGGGTCTGTCTGTTGTTGCATGTCTGAGGGGAGCGACTCAGGGTTCTGTCTGTTGTTGCATGTGTCTGTCTGTCTGTCCTCTTTTGTTATAACGTCTGAGTGAGAACCAAAAATCAAGAGTGAAGAGACTTGCACAAGGTTACAATCATATTCTGCAGACCAGGAATTTCTGATGTTGATGCAATGTTGGACCTGATCATGGAGTTTATTTTTTACAGCGAATGTTTAACAGATGACCAGCCACCGCCGGAAGAGCGCAGGGCTTGCGCAATCCCGCAAGATTGCGTCGTGTCGAATTGGTCCCCGTGGCACCCGGTGAACCGCTCCTGCCTTATGAACACCGGGGAAGTCTTAGCAGGCTATCGTTGGAGGACGAGAATAGTCATGGTTCTGCCGGTCAGTGAAGGCGCCCCCTGTCCAGTACTTGAAGAAACGGCCATGAACACAGAGGAGGAAGCAAAAGAATTATGCAAAACGTGAGGATATTTGCATTTTTGGCCGATTTTGGTGCGGCAGTTTCTGGAAAGTATCAAAATCAAGTTAGACATCAAGTGCACTTTGGTTTCTAAATGAAATAACTTGAGCATAAAATACTTCATTATTGTATAATTACATTGAAATTTTCTCTTCTTTTTCAGTTATAAATGGCTCAGTACAGAATGGAGTGAATGTGAGGCACAGTCAATGGATGCCGATGTGGCGGCTGATGGCTGTAACGTCGGACTCAGGCACCGGAGGGCTATTTGTGTGAGGGTGAACGGTAAGGGTTGAAAGTAATTCATTTCTTCAGAGACAGTCTTGGTGAAAGTATCCTTGGCATTCCAGAACTGTTGGAAATAACCACAGTAGGTTTACACCTATTCCCAACTATGTAGAGGACTCTCCAAGAATGCAGAAGTTTTATGTTTCAAGTGATGTCATGATGGTGGTTTAACTCGTCTGCCCCCAGTTTTGTGAGATAAGTATATTCTGTCAAATTTTCTGATGGTATAGGGGTAATGAACAGAAAAAAATTTGAAGAAACATTCTTCAGATGGTTCATAGGAACAAACTTTCTTCAAATACTTTTGAATCAGCGCCATTGGATGTGAGAAAAATTAGGCAGAAGATGCCGTCTGCTGGACTCTGGGGGTAGATGAGTTAATGAAAAATAACTGTAAAAACAATGGTATGTCGTCGACGTCCTGGAAGACAGCACTCTACGTCATAATGTCAAAATACGGAAGCAGTGTTGATTTACCGGCAGTTACATGTACGGAAATACCACCTCCATCATCCAACCTTGAAAATCGGCGACCTGGCCAGGAAATGCCAACTTGAAGACCGATCAGCGGAACACCTATTCATACTGTGTTTGAGCCATCCCCTTTGCCTCATCTTTACAACATATTGATTATTTCCAGTTTAGGCCGTAGATAATGATAACTTTTGTCTTGTGTGTTC
The DNA here is from genome assembly GCA_002633025.1 of Notospermus geniculatus. Classification (NCBI taxonomy): domain Eukaryota; kingdom Metazoa; phylum Nemertea; class Pilidiophora; order Heteronemertea; family Lineidae; genus Notospermus; species Notospermus geniculatus. The sequence goes on from NMRB01000208.1 coordinate 369,692, forward strand.
ATAACCTCCACTAACTTCGAAGATAACTGTCAACTATCAAATATAGGTGTTTTTAAATTCATTTTACAACTAAAAGTTCAGCTCTTGTTTCTAACAATTCAGCGGCCAAGAATAAGCGTAAGTCTTCACTAACCAACTGAAATTTGACAATTTTGCTTTTTCTGATATTTTTTGTTACATCCGTCACATTTGCCTTCATCCCACAGTTTTATGCTAATGCGAAGCTTATTCCTCGTCATGTGAAATGTAAAATGTTGGCCCACTGCAAAGCACCTCAGTACATGTATTGTAATCATGGGAATGACCCTTCCTGGCAGCTGGAAGCACGCGTACAAACTCACGTCTGCAAGTTTGTAAATTCACATCCTGCAAGTTTGTAAATTCACGTCCTGCAAGTTTGTCAATTAGGCCTATGTCTGTAAGCCGTGTCGAAAAAGGTAGCACTCATCGGCCTTAGCTAACAGACATGCCTTGCACAGAGACGATCTCATGAGATTTCCCGCCAGTCTGATGTTGTCGCACATAATTTTGTAATTCACTCCTTTTCACCTTCAACTTACCTCAATTTGTATATTTCTGGGGACTTCATGCATATCGGGACCCAAAGACATTTCACAAATTCTGGTGAAACCTTGATACCGTGCAAGGATTTTGTTTCTCCGATGAATTAGGCAAATGTGGTCCGTGAATGACAACGTAGCCAAATGAATGGGAAAATGGGTGACAAGTTTCAAAATGGTGTCTCAGAATCGGAATTGTGTTTGAATTCGTCCAAAATGTATGAAAATTGCCAAAAAAGGGCTGCAGTCCTGGGGTAGGTGAGTGGGTAACAAAGGGTTCGGATATCTTTTTATAAATCTCATCTTCTCGCTTGTTTTTCCCACAAAAATCTCATTTCTCTAAGTTTTGGTTCTCAACGACATGTACTATAAAAATACTAATAATTACAACTCACTAATTAGTCACTCCTGTACAGATGTTTGCTAATTAATTTGCAGTTAATTACTAATTATCATTTTCCAGATGGCACACCCGTCAACAGCGCCCATTGCAACACGGCGCCACCTATTCAGGTGGAAAGTTGCGAACTCGCTTGCTCGCAGACGTGTACCGTATCCTCCTGGTCAGAATGGACAGCGTGTGAACCGAAAAAGTGCGTCAACGAACGACTGGTCGCAATACATAGAGGTATGTATTGATGATACATGTTCAGGGCAATGTAAATCACTGTGTATATGCATTATGTATATGTAATGTCTGTGCTTATTTTTCTCGGTGGTAACTCACGGTAAAAAAATGGATTGGTCTCTCAGTCGGTTTGAATCATAATAAAAAAACTCCGATTGAAGTTTCAGTTTAAAGCATAACCAAGGTTAATTGACAAAAACAGAAAACCTTGCTGTTTTTTACAAATGTTAATTCATCTAAACCGTTTGCGTTTGTCAAACTTATGATTGTTTTGTTGTGACTTTAACAAGGTAAAGGTTAAACTTCTTTCAGAAGTAGAAACTTGTGAAAAATATTTAAAATATGTAAGGAGTCTGAATGTCATATGTGATAATGTCACTGCAGTCGTACAAGGGCTGAGTTTTCTACAATTTACACATGTTGATTTCAAAGGACAAAATGCTCTGAGAATTGTAAAGTTAAACAAAATGCACAGAAAAATATTCAAGTTAGATAATACTGTCTGACAAATACCAAGTGATATGTTATTTGTTTGTTCCGAAAGGGGAATTAATATCGAGGGTCTAGAAATTTGGTCGAAAAATCTGTTGGGTCGTGTTACCAATCCTGGTGTCACGATGTCTGCTATCCTTTGCGATAGTCGATCGTACTCTCAAGCGAGAACGTTGTTTTGTGTTTGTTGCAAAGTTGTGTAAAAAGGGCCTTGGAATGCCTGGGATGACTTCACCCGACAGTTCTCGATAAAAATTCCGTACAAAATGCTTTGTAGTTTGAGTTGTTTCCAGGTCGCGAATCTCACCCGGCGACAAAATGAAATGGTTATCCAGATTGAGGCTACAAAGAGGAAAAAAACATGTCTATTTCGATGACACACTGTGGGCACTCAATAAAGCGATCTCTGCACCATAATTAATCAAAAACTTTAATCTCAAACATGTTCCTTTATTTGTGATGAAGTACTCTGGCTTCTCTGTCTATGGGGAATCCGCAACTTGGCAGGTGGCGCTGCGAACACAGGACTCGTAAAATGGCAAAACAAAGCATGTCAGCACGTCCTTTATGTTGTGCAACACGACGAAAACTGAGTCTCATCTTATGCTCGCTGCGCCACCTCGTGGAATAGTTCTAAGGGTTGCTCATTGCAGTGAAATCAAATGAGATCCAAAAATACCTGATTGCCTGAGATTTTCATTAAAAAAATTTGAAGGACTCAAACGTCAAATTTGTCATGAAACAAAATTTAAACAACTGAAATATTTTTCTCTGCACTCTGCTAACACCTTCATAGCTAAACATCTATCGCTATCTCAACCAAACCTCCTCCTCTTGTCTGCTTCAATAAAAGTACGAACCGACGGGAGTTTTGCCCCTGACCTCAGCTACGACCTTGTGGCCGAATTTCACCCCGATCGGGAAGTGGTTGACTCAAAAGGTAGCGTATTTTATTCAGCTTTGTGTCTTCCTGTTGCACGGCACAATCGGTTTCTTACATGTAACTGTTGTGGTTGATTAACTTCTCTGATAATCTTCTTCATTCTTCTTCGTCAGGACTTGCTTGGTGATGCTTACTTGTCTTTTTCTACTTTTTATCATAGTTCTGTTGAAATTGACATGGTGCTCTCACTATCTGCCGTCCTTTTTCTGCTAAAATACATCAATCATGAGCAAGCCTTGTCTCACGTTGGCCAAAGCCAATGTCCGACTTGTAACACAAAGTATCAGCTTGGATGTCCAATATCCATAGTCCTTTGGTAAAAAGGCGGTATCGTCATTCAAGACCGGGGGAGTAAAGTCAATTGATATATCAGCCTTACAGTACACTGCAGTGTTGTTGGTTGTAATACTGCAGCTATTACTTGAATCGAAGCTGCTCCCACTGTCACCAGCGTTTTACAACTGGACGGTGGTGGGTCCCCATAAAAAAACTAGGCCCTGGATGTTTCAAACTTACCTCTTGGGATTTCCTGCAGTATTCCCAAATACTTGATGTCAAAGTGAAGCAGATATTTACATGAAACTTTATCTGGAGTTAAGCAAGGTCAAGACACCATGTTGATTTTGACAGAACTCGCTGGTGATTGGTCAGTGGGTTTCCTTCAATTTCTAACATTTCAGGTCTTTTTCTCATCAATTTTTGTCGACGTTTTTTCAAAACTTAAGGGCGTTGGTCTCATTCCTCCGGATTTTACATATTTATTCAATGTTTTGACTTTGCCTTTGGTGATAGGGTACTTTTTTTGGAAAAAAACTTGTTACACATTTCTTTACTGTGTTAGTGCAAAAGGACAAATCTTCACCCTTGCGTCACAAACCTTGGGAAAAGGGGTATGGGAATGTGTAAAGCTGATGGAAAACATAATACAACTCCAAATAATCAAACTTGGACTTACTCCCTTTCACCATTAAATGACAGTAAAGGTTGGAAACAGTCCCTAACACGTTAAGTATAAAAAGTTGCGCTCCGATCCGTAAAATTGATCATTTGAGCTATTTGATCGTGAAGTGTGTGCTAATGGATTGTATTGTTAGAGCGTTGCGCATTTTCATTGAGACAGCATCTTACTGCCGTGGAGGGCTTAATATAGAGTCTGGTTGGGTTACAAGGGTTTCTCGGGTTACGAGCACCTGCACTAAAGGGTTCTACCCCTGCATGTCAAGGGAATTCGATGGTCTATCGAAATCATTCAGACTGTAATAAGGTAGCCCACGCTGCTCAAAAGTGATTTCCTTAATTGTTTGTTGGAAAAATCACAGCCAGATAAATTGACTCAGATGGTCCACGGTCGGATCCTAGACACTGAGATAGACGTGCCCCCCCCCCGGACTGTGTTCAGATTAAAAATTCGTGATCAATTGCAAAGAGCTTTACCAAATTTCCCAGTCAATTTCACAAAAAAAGAGGGGGCACTGCCCGGTGACCCTCCCCTTAGAATCCGCCGGTATGGTCTAAAAATAGTAGCAAGGGATGGTAAATTGAGTGTGTCCATGTAGGCTGATCATTAGTATATTTCTGTGCATGACTCTGAATCGAATTTCTATATTCTTGCTAAATCGTTTGAGTTACTAGACATCTGTTAGTTACAAAATGGGCTCGGTATTACGACATAATCAAAAATGGTCTTATATATTCATAATCTAGGAAAAACTTAGCCTACAATCGTGGTAGCTTTCTATTGTGGCATTCCTGTCTGAAAGCAGCATCCTCAGTGGAGAGGTAGCCAGAATCATGTACCGGTAGATCTCTGAATTTGATATCTGTTGTCTTATATGACACTGTAAAGGCACTCTGTGTAAAGGTACTGTCACACCAGAGTAGTTCTCAAAACGTCCTGTCCGGTCCTAAAAAATCGTAAAGCGGATTAAAACGTGTAATGTTGGCCAAATAATGTCTCGAAGTGCTGGAGCACCCTTCCCATCCGAGCCCATCCATGAAGTTCGTAAAAAGACTGTAAAAAGTTGCCACTACGTCCACTCCGTTCGCACATAGTTTGAGCCCGTTCGGCAACATTTTCAAGAACGTACTGAGAACTAGTTTGGTGTGATGGGGGCATAAGATCTTTCTCGTGTGAGTTGGCTCTCAATGGGCACCAACATGTTGTCACCATATGTTGGTTTTCAGGGGCGGATCCATGATTTCGGAAAAGAGGGGGCGCACTGTGCTAGAAACATTGAAATCTTCGGTGAATTTCAATGATTTGCTCCAAATTTCAGAATTTCACAGCCGATTTTACAGATTTGTTGGCCGAAAGGGGGGCGTGCGCCGGGTGTGCCCCCCTTGGATCCGCGCCTGGTTTCTGTAGGCCCTATGCTAAGACCAGTGATGTATGCGACTGCCTGCAGTATTCTTTGGCCACAGAGAGCCAACATACGTGAGGGAACTTTCGTGTGGAGTGTCGCCTTAAAGCACCCGCCTCATGGTCCACAAAGTTGTTTAAGTGTCCACGATAGGTCTAGTGCATGACGAACACAATTTGTACTGGTGACTATCATAGAGGTTTCTGATGTTCAGAGATCATTTCAGAATATACTCAAGGGAATTTTTGCGTCTCATGGGTACAGATGCCTCCAGTTGTACGGCACAGCCTAACCCGCCTGACATGGAGGTATTTCCTTTGGATTGTCGAGTGACTTTCGGTGGGAAGTTTTGGTTCAAAAAAAGAAAGATATGTATCTCATTTTGTGACCTCTTTCCAGGTGACAGAATCCGTTACCGTAAGATCGAGAGCCGCCCGAAGAATGACTCCGTCGAGTGTCCCCACTTAGAGGAGAGTCAGCCATGTTTCTTGCCGGCATGTTACAGTTGGGTCATCGGGGATTTCGGCCATTGTAAACCTCAGGACGAGAAGGCGAACTGTGGAATGGGATTCAAACATCGGCCAGTACATTGTTATGGATATGAGGAGGTGCGTAGTTCAACGACTGTGAAGAAATTCACATATTCCTGAAGCCAGCAAGATACGTGTTCTATTCTTCTCTGGGTCCTCAAAACCCCGATTGTGCCATTTGTGTCGTTTTCAAATTTCGTGCCAGCCAAAGCACTGCATCATCAGATATGTTGTCAAACAGGATTTCATAGCTGTGGTATTCGTGGACCTAGCATTTTAGGAATGCCAACTACGATTTCTCACTGTTTTGGCGAGATATAGACGATTCTTGAGTTAGCAGATCTGCGTGCTTCCACCGAAATTGCAACCACTACCTCAATTTGAAACCGGGTGATGTGATGCAATCCATGATTCAGCAATGGTCGACTCTGACGCAATGTCGTCGACATCACTGTCGTGGCGTTGCCCACGTCACGTCATTCAGCGTCAGATCGAGGTTGTGGTTGAGATTTCGGTGGATGTGTGCAGATCTTTGTCGTTTTCGTCAATTTGAGAATGGTCTATCACGTTGAAGAAATCAGAGATGTAGGCTGCTATCTTTTGTATCTTACAGAAAGGGAAAGTTAAGGATGGCATGTGCCTGATTGAAGTCCCCAAGCCGAGCTCAAAGGATGAGTGCGTGGTGCCGTGTGAGAATGATTGTGTTCTGTCCGAGTGGAGCGCATGGACGCAGTGTTCGAAAACATGCGGCAGCAGACGACATCCGGGACAGCGCAGACGATACAGAACCATATTGGCATACCCGAAGGAAGGTGAGATAAACTGTTTGACAATCACCAATTCGACAATCAGCACCACCTATAGGCCTGCCAGTAAACTACTGTCTCATCAAATTCTATCACACATTTCTTCCTATTTCTCCAGGAGGTCGTGAATGTCCAGGAAAGAGCCGTCTGGTCGAGACCCAGCCGTGCGCCGCTGAGTTTTGTTCCCAGTACCACTGGGGTGTCTCACCGTGGGAGAAGTGCATCCCCTTTAACAAGTCGGAATGCGGCTCTGGCTCTCAAATGCGGCAGGTCCTTTGCTACAAGGGGTCAAAGACCGTTCCAGAAAAGAGGTAGGGCTTACAGGTGCTTTGTGTAATAGTGTCAGCACTCGTAGGGGTCATTTCCACCAGCATATGGCGTCGGCATTCGAATCACTTCTACGTTGAGTCCATTGACTGTTTCAACCGCACTTTCGCGTCAACGTCGAACTGCAGTGGAAACAGTCAATGAACTCAACATGGAAGTGATTCGAACGCCGATGCTACCCCCGACGCCATATGCTGGTGGAATCGAGCCCATAGTCCGTAGAGTGTTCGGCTTTGGAGCATGAGGTCCTGGGTTCAAACCTGGGTGGGACTCTCTGCGTGTTCAGCTGCTACTTTGCATCCTAACGCGGACCCCGAACTCATTCAGGCCCGGGTGATTCTTGGCCTGTAGGTCCCTGTGCAGGGGCATCCTAACAACTCTTGTTGAGGATCCTTAACTCCTTCAGCCCCCGGTAATTTTTGGTGTGCTACTCCCAGTGTGGCATGCTACTCCCATTGTGGCGTGCTACTCCCATTGTGGTGTGCTACTCCCATTGTGGTGTGCTACTCCCATTGTGGTGTGCTACTCCCATTGTGGTGTGCTACTCCCAGTGTGGCGTGCTACTCCCAGTTTCTGAAAGGATGAAAATCTCCTCCTCTGCCTGATCCAAATGCATGCCAATTTCATTTGACCCTTGTAAATTTATCCCTGTTGTTCTATTTCAGATGTTATGATGATATCAGACCAAATGCCACAAGGGACTGTACCGCACACTGCCCAGTTAACTGTAAGATGACGAAATACTCCGAATGGACCTCTTGTCCTGTGACCTGTATGGCAGGTAAGCAGACATCTTGGTTTTGACCCCTTACCCTGTGGTTGTTTGGGGAAAATGTTTGAATGGGAGCCTACGAAGGAAATAGGACAATTACTGATCTGATTGATTGCACCCGTGGATGTTATGATGTAGGAGGAAACCAGGTGCTCCGGGAAACATGCACTATCATTATTATCAAGAGAGTTGCCGTCTTTTGTGTGATGGCTCAGTTCTACTGGGAATCAACCCTATAGCTTCAGTGGTGCTGGGCGGTCTTGTTTCACGACACCACCAATGCTCCTCACAAGCTTTCTAGGTTATAGGATTTTCATTACATGTCATGTCGTGAGTTTTTGCTCTTGCCTCGATGCTCCTCTAGAGCTTTCTCGCGAGTCTTGTTTCACTATACCACCAATGCTCCTCTTGAGCTTTCCAGTTGAGGGTAATAGGATTTTCATTACTTGTCATATAGTGGACTTTTCTGTTGTCCCAGTGCTCCTCTAGAGCTTTCCCGTGAGTTTGTTTCACTATATACCACCAATGCTCCTCTTGAGCTTTCCAGTGGGTGTTATAGGATTCTCAATACTTGTATATTACTTGTCATGTAGTGGGCTTTCCTCTTGCCTTTGTCATAATGCTCACACCACAGGGGATTAGGTCTTTGTACGATAAGCCACTACTGATGACTTTGTCTGCTTTCTCATACAAGCATTCATGAAAAAAAACCATCGTCTGATTTGGAGAAGGTACACAATTGCAGCAAAGGGAAGATTTCTAAGAAAGTTACATATTTGCGTGGCCTACGCATTACAAAGATGCTGGAGCTCTGATCATCAGGCATATAGCGTTATAAAGTGGGTGTTTAAAGGCCATAGTAGCTTGAACTTGCTGGGTGATCCTCTTTCAAAGATGTTTCGACATGGATCGCATTTCCGCAAAAACTTTCATCGGATTCTGGTGCATAGAGAGGGAGATTAAGATATATTTTTGTTTCCCCTTTCTGTTCTTAAGAACGGTGTCGGTTGCCTGGTATTCAGCGTGTATTGTGGGTTTTTTGGCTCCGAAAGGAACTTTGTTGTTTTCCGTACAATTACTAGTAATGTTAAAGGGACCCTACAGGCAGCCTCCTCATAGGAATTTTAACTCTTTCAGCCCTAGGCGATTTTTTCGCCGCGACTCCCAGACCCTAGGCGATTTTCTGAAAAACAGCAATATTTCAGGTTTTTAAAAAAACTTACCCAATCCTATCTTGTAGAAAATAGGGTTTAGGGGCGGACGGATATACTCGTTCGTAGGATTTGAGAATGATTTTGGCGAACGGATATATCCGTCCGGAGGGCTGAATGAGTTAATGTGCTCATTATACAAATAGACTCTATCACTCCAATAGAGCGCAGCACCTGCCGGGTCGCTAGCTAGGCCTACAGCGTCACGACGTCCCGTCCCCCATTCTGAACGCGGTGACGTCACTCGAAAAACCTCCACTTGTTTCAGCGATCATGACGTCGTCTCACGTCAGGATGTCATGGAATGAGTACGGGACGTCGTGACGCTGTAGTACCCGTCAGGTGCTGTGCTCTTTTGGAGTGATATAGTCTATTGGTTGGCATCAGAATCTAACTTCTGACATAAATTGCAATAAAATACACTGAGCATCAGCATTTGAGCCCAAATCCATAGGCTGTCAGTTACTAATGCCATCTGTGATGAAGTGACCGCACTGATAAGACCTAGATACCTATAGGCCCCCTTTAACAACTTCAGTGCCGAATCTGATACACCAGGACCGCATGATGTGATGCTGAATGCTGAAGGTTTGCGTAACAAGTGACATCATGGCAGCATTTTAATGGGAAAATGCTTTACAACCTATGTCACGGTCCCAGCACCTGGAAAGTTACCTTTTCCATTCAGAAATCCAAATATTTTTTGCAGACAAAAACGAAAAACCATACCAAGTGCGTCAGAGATACATTCTTCAACATGCAAAGTTTGGCGGCAGCCCATGCACATGGGTGAACCGCCAAACCCGTGTCTGTCCAGGACTCAAACCGTGCTACCGGTACAGGTGGGAGCCAACGAAATGGTCCGGCTGTGTTTTACCTCATAAGGATCAAGAGTGTGGGAATGGCGTCAGGACGAGAGGTGGGTGTGTCTTATTACATAGTGGTCCAAATCCAGTCCCCCCCCAACATGCACATGCACAGTAAACCCATTTTGGATTGGGGTGGGCACAAGTAATTCAGGTGTTCGTAGAATGAGGCGGGGGGTCATGACTCTTGTTCTGCATTTTGCCATCGTCAGCATTTCTTGAAAAACAACCTCAGAAACGTAAATACCCGAAGGTCATTAGACCAGCTGTTTTGTTGCTCAGCCAATCATAAGGCCTGTCAGATTATCGCCGTGATTTCCCGCTGGAAATGTTACCGACATATTACTCCCATTGGTAATCTAATTACATACAGGTAACGTTATCGCATCGTCTAATCATGCCAATGGACCATCGTAGTGTCAATTTCCTAAGTGCCCTGTTGATTTTAACCCCTTCCGGTCCAACCCCTTCTGCTGGGGAATAAAGTGCAAATACTGTAAACTCCAATATAATCAGATGACAAACTTTCGATTTGAAAAATTCGGCCTTACGACCGATCGCTTTTCCTTCCAGCATTATACTGCATCCGAAACGCCATCAACAGTAATGAAAATAACACCGTTACCATCGACGACTGCATCCGCCATGGCTACGAACCGCCACCAGTGACGCAAGAATGTCACATAACATGTGACAAGCTTTGTGACCTCTCCGGCTGGTCTGACTGGTCGACGTGTAGCCGCCCGTGTCGTGGAAATAAACAGCGGTCGCGGTTCTTAATTGGTAAGTTGAACATACCGTACATGTAACTATTGAATGTACAAGCTCATTTTAATGACAGGCCCCTCTCAGGGGGCCTGTGTATATGTTCTAATTGTACCTGCCTGGTTCCTCGATGAGACCAATAACCTTCTCCCCAGATATTCTTTGTACAGTGAGTGTGTACTGTGGAAATTTGTCGATATAGACATCTGCTGATGACCATGTAAACATAGTCAGTTTTTGGTGTTGAATTCATGAAAAAGTGAAATTCAGAGTCTAGTAATTACAGTGGAACCTTCAGGACTGAAAAATGCTGTCCTTAATTGAGAGGTGTCCTTATTACAGAGGTCAAAAATTAGTCCAGTTTGGGTCTGAACTTTTGGGTCCTCAATGGAGAGGTGTCCTCCTGGCACAAGTGCCTGGTGAGGGAGGTTCCATTGTACAGTGGAACCTCTCTATTAAGGACACCTTGAGGACTGACAGATGCTGTCCTTAATTGAGAGGTGTCCTGATTACAGCGGTCAAAATGAACAGAAATCTCCAGTTTGGACTGAACTTTTGGGTCGTCAATAGAGAGGTGTCCTCCTGGCAGAGGTGTCTGCCAAGCGAGGTTAGACTAGTTTGAAAAAGGCTTTTATTTTGTATTTCAGGCTCCAGTGTGTCTAAGGAGGAATGCCGCGACCGTGAGAAATATCCCATGGTGGAAAAACTTCCATGCGAATGCCCGAAATACACGGTGAAGCCAGTTGGTGATTGGTCGGATTGTATCCTTGAACTGGAGGGCAAAGGTCATCCGGTCATCGGTCACGGCATCAAGGGCGAGTGTGGCGGAGGGAGGCGGTATCGTGCGTTGATGTGTAAGGACGATGACGGATATAAGGGGGCGCCATCACAGTGCTCAGATGAGGGTAAGTACTTCGCTTTTGGGTTGTCAGAGTGGTGCAGTGCAGACATCAGAGCCTGTCACCTCTGATGTCCCAGGGTTGATTCCCAGTCGTACCTTTTCACGTTATAGAGAGGACAACTGTCTTTGATAGTGCAGATTATGGTGGGCACTCCTGTTTCCTCCTGCTTTACATTAACTCATCCAATCTTGTCTATAGAGCCAATAATGCCATATTTGCTGCCCTCAGCTCTCGTTTCAACATATGTGTCCCAATCTAGCAAAAGCAGGTGCAAGTCACAACTGAGGAAAGGGTTAACGGCCTTACACAATAGCTGAAATGTACATCTCTGCAGGTTGACAATAGTAGTGGACAGCAGTGATAATATTTGAATAAAGTGATGACCAATGATGATCACCTGCGACATGTGCCTACTTTTGTTAGACCGGGTCAAATATTTCTAAAGACAAGCGTACATGCTGCGGCACCATGAATCGTCTCTTAAGCGATTTCATTGGTTGAAAGGTGTTTATGGATCACTTTGTAAACACAAAGTTGATTTCCCCGTAATGGCCGCCAGCCGTCTGCAAAGAGTTAATCAGAATTGTTTCTGTTCTAGTCTTCCAGGAAGAAGTCTGTGTGTTCAACTGTCATAAAGATTGTGCGATGTCAAAATGGACGCAATGGACGGCTTGCACCGCCACCTGTGGGTGCGGGGTACAAACTAGGACGCGGAAGATGATGGAGAAGGCTCATGTTGGTGGACGGAAGTGCCCGAGGTTGAACAGCGCAAAACAGGTATGACATTGTGTCAGTTGTGGAGATGCACTCTCGAAAAAAAATGCGTCTGCTATGAACATTTCCTGGAGTATTATCTGCTGTTTTTGGCATCACCCTTCATAATGACTAAGGAAGAGGAGTGTCCATCTGGTACAGGTGCCCTCTGTCTACTAGGGGGTTCTAGGCCCTGCATGATGACAAATTTTGTCCTTAAATGAGAGGTGTCCTTATTACAGAAGTCAAATGAAAAGAAGTTGCCAGTTTGGTAGTGAACCTTTGGTGTCCATAACAGAGGAGTGTCCATCTGGTACAGATGTCCCCTCATCGGGCCCTTTGTCCATTACAGAGGTCCCACAGTTGTGTCAAACTGTGCCTGAATTGTAGGCCTACCTACCGCCCTGCATTTTCTTGGAGCTTTGCATGTAAATGATGCAGCGCTGCCATCTGGTCTTATGCTTGGAAACTTCATCTTCATGACCAGCCCTTTCAATGATCCTTGCTAAAGTTTGTTGAGATACTGGGGTGAGGAATGAAAAAGTTGCCCTTGTTCAATTTTGGGGATATTTTTCCTTTTATCTCCATATTTGTTACAAAAATTCCCACCAGACTTACGAGGTATCCGGGTGAGGTATATTCACTTTGATTTTCTTCGCAGGAGATAGAGACTAGGCCATGCTGCAAGGAATCCTGCAATAAGTACAAATGGATCGTGGAAGCGTGGAGTCCGTGCAGCCTAGGCCTACCGATGGCTGGCATGGACGAGTTCAACTGTGGACCTGGTACCCAGGAGAGACAAGTCCGCTGCGTGTACGAGATATCGCCAACGTCTTACAAGGATATTAATGCGTCAATGTGCGACCATCACGCGAAACCGCAGCAGACGGCATTCTGTCATGTTCCCTGTCCCGGGGATTGTATCGTCACCCAGTGGTCAGCTTGGTCAGTTTGCCCACAGGTACATTATGCTTTACCAGATACATGTAGCTTCAGTATCAGTTGCTAAAATCTCAACCTTTGAGCGCTGTTGATGGTAAAACTTGGATAAAACCAGGGATGTAGCTAGCTTTTATGGCCTAGGGGGGCAAAATTGATTGAGTCTGGAGGGCGAAGTCGGGGAGGGGGGTCTGGGGGTCCTCCGCCGGAAAGAAATTGAATATCTACATCCTCTCTTTTTCCGACATCTGAGAACACAATAACATGGCTCGAAGAGGGAAAATGACCTTTTAGAGAAAAAATTTGCTTTGTCCCTTTTTGCTCTGGGAGGCATTTGCCCCCCCAGCCTGCCCCCCCCCACTGCTAGCTACGCCCCTGAAAACCCACACACTTGGTGATAATGTTTTGTCTCCATTTTCAGCCTTGTGACATCCTCCAATCCAGGACCCGCCACCGGGCCATCCTCCAACGGCCAAAACCGAACGGTCCACCGTGCCCCCAACTGAACGAAATACAACCGTGCATCCTGAACCAGACTTGTCACGAGTACACATGGAAGTTTACCCCTTGGAGCAGTTGTCTGTTGCCCGGTGCTTCCACCTGCGGTGACGGGAAGAAATTGCGACATCGGCAGTGCGTACGCCATGACGGCAGGATTGTGACGAGTACACATTGTCAGGGGGTGAGTTTTGTTGATTGTGTCCTTGGGTAAGACATTTTCAGCCTGACATCCGTGGTTGGCACGCTTGACTGCCAAACTGTACAGCGGGTCGTCGTGAGTTACACTCTGGGCGAAGACATATACACATTGCAAGTTGTGCAATATTGAGGGTCCGTTGTGGACTGCAGCCTGTCATGGACTCGTTATGGATGTAAACGCCAACAAGTCATCTTCGCTAAATTGAAAGCAAATTTGCCGTATTTTTCAGCTGAACAAGAGTAAAGTTAACGGACCACTGGAGATCACTTGCTCCGTGAAATGTGACATCGATTGCGTCGTCTCCCATTGGTCTGAGTGGACAAAGTGCGACAGAGACTGCGGCGTGGCGTATAAACGTCGCTGGAGATCCATACTTCTGAAACCCGAGGGTAGGGGGCGTGACTGTCCTCCATTGCTGCATCAGAAGATGCCATGTGAGGCTAAGATGTGTTACAAATGGGACGTGTCTCCATGGTCTGACTGTCAAGTTGCGGTATGTTGACATTTCCGTCTGTAGTTCTCTCATTGTGAGCAATGTATAATAGGGGCTACCCTGAAATTGACTTTCCCTCTGCAAGTTCTTATCCATGCGGAAAGTGCAAAAAAATGTGACCCGTGACAGCAAAACGTAATGCGCACAGAAGAAGACTCAAGGTGCACCAACGGATTGTTGATTTCAGGATTGTCTGCCCATTGTGACATCTGACTTTGTCCATTTCCGTAATTGTTCTCTGGTGTCATCTTGGGTCTACTTTCCGGCGCATTCCGATTTATTTTGCCGTCACGGGTCACAAATGAGGCGGCAAACTCAAAATTCAAGTGCTGCCTGTGAGATCACTGAGATTCACCGAACCAGTACTTCTAAAATTATCACATAAAAGCAAAGAATTCGTACACCAACCACAGCAGACGTAAAGTACGTCTGCTCTGTTTCAAAATTATCATGTAACCTGGAACGCTGCAATAATGCAGGAACCACCAGTATAGTCTACCAGATGCATTTGAACTTGAAGCAGGATCATGGCGCTTCGATCACTCCTCAAAAAAAGTTGAAAAATTTGCTTCCTCTGACTTTGAAACTTGTCTTTTTAGGACTCTGGCTGCGGTGGCGGCATGAGGTACAGAAACATAACCTGTCGCCAAGACGATGACAAGGAAGTCAGCCATGAATATTGCATCAAAAATCGTGGACGGTTGGACGATCTTCAGACAGCGTCCACGTGTCGAGTGCCTTGTCCTGGGGACTGCGTGATGTCCCGTTGGTCGCGCTGGGGAGAGTGTGTGAGGAAGTGTGATCGGGCCGAGGAAGGTAAGTGAAGATTTCTGTTGTCCTGTTTGCCAGAATTCTCATGGCGCGACCCATCACACTCAGTGTGGGAACGGTTATCCTAACTCCTGGCGTGTAGCCGTACCTGATGCACAACCCTTTTGCCAGGCTCTCCTTGTACCGCAGGTCAAAATATTCATCAGCATTTAATCTGTCCCTTTCAGATGGCCTCCAAACTCGCTCCAGGGCAATCCTCAGCTTCCCCGCCAACAGTGGTGCACCGTGCCCCACAGACTTATGGGAAACACGACCATGCAAAGAAGGAGAGTGCTACACGTACAAATGGCACGTATCAGCGTGGAAGAATAACACACGCGGAAGATGGTGTCAGAGATCTGACGGCATCAGAGCTGAAGGTAGGGGGCATTTTATCATTTCTCAGTCCTTCTTTATCATATCAATGGTAGATGCAGGCCTTGTCTTTTAAGGCGTGCTAAAAAGTGCATGCGCCTCGCAAACAATAGAATTTCTGTTGTTCACGAGGCACACACACTTTTTAGCACGCCTTAAAAGACAAGGCCTGAGATGTGTCTCAAATGGCTGTGATCATGAATTGGTGCCTTGAGCTAGTAGGCCTACCCAACCTGACTTAGTCATCCTAATTGGTGCCAAACCAGGTTTTAGTTCTGGCTGGCAAATGGTCCAACTGGATTGGTCCCAAAACATGTCTTAGGTCTGGCTTGCAGAATGGTTTTTGACTAATTTCTAGTGTGCCAATGCCATAAGCCAGTTCTTGGTCCTGAGAGGCAAGGAGCAATCTGCAGTGTGTCCCAAGCTTTTCAGATGGCAGCACTGTAGCTTTGTGTTCCCTCCCATTGGGTATACCGGTAGATTCCTCACGTCCTCGGTCACTGGGTTCTTGGGGGTGTGCGAAGCGAGATCAGGGCAGATTTTAGGGAGAAATTTTTGGATTAGAAAAAAAATCACCAGGGCCTACTAGCCTTCTGTCCTCAGATTTTGGAGGCCAATGTGGAAATATATAAGGCAGTTAAAGGGGTTAATTGTGGCCCTTTTACAAACAGCACGGATAAGTAGTATTGATCATGGCATATATGAAGTTTATGATATGGAACTAATATGGATATATAGCTTTGAGGTTGGCCACAAAGCTCTTTATTAATTCATTGACGGCCATTCAGGGACACAAGTCGTATTCGAGTAATAATATCCGTATCTATTATTGATAAGGGACGAGTGATTGTCAACTGGCTCACAGGTGCATCTCGGTGCAGATGGTCACGTGAGGACGGATTAGGAATTCTGATGAAGGTCAAACGAGTCATGTGATCTTCAGGACCCTTAGGCTCCCGTTCCAGAGAGTTAACGTTTTCACTTTTCCCGTTCCATTTTTCATGATCTTTCATTTAGAGGGTTGGTTCCACAGAATTCACGCCCAAAAGAATGAGCATGTTCATTCCTCGAGTCACGGGTGATTTTCATTTATTCACGCATGAAATGAATCGTACTTGTCCGAAGGTAGAAAAATGACGCCTATGGAACCCGCATCATAAAAAATACATTGCCCAATCTTGGGTTCACCCGTGAAACATGACAATTCACGCGTGAACCGTGCAAAAAGGCCAGTGAATCGTGAAAACGTGAACTCTATGGATCGGGAGCCTTAGGGTGTCACATTCAAGAGATTTCATTGGAGAGAAATGCTTCGCGTTTTGAATTCAAATTCTTGAACTCTGCTCAGTCTGCAGCAGCAAGTATACAGGCGTCAATATTTCTGATTTATCGTTCCGTAATTATATCCTGCCAGCTGACATAATGCACCTGCATTAGGTTGTTCTTAACAGGATGATTACTAAATCTATGGCCTTAACCCTTTCATTGCCACCACAGTGCAGTGGATTTCTGCCTGGCCAATCCTCTCAAATTGACAGTGCACACTGCACTCGGTCTGGACTGATTCCAGTGCTTCATGTAAGAAGGGCACAATCATGCTCGCGCCCCCTGCGTGCCCGCAAAATTGCGCCGAGGAGCTTGATTGACCACGCTCCTCGGAGTCCTTGAAGTTCAGGCGCGAGTGTGAACAGCTCTCCTTCACGAGTGTGAACAGCTCTCCTTGAGCCTTTGAGGAGCTCAACTGATTGAGCTCCTGCAGATTTCAAACATGAAGCACTGCTGCAGTCGGTCTGGACTGATTCCACCATGTTTTTGGGCCTATTCGCTGTCAAATTTGCTGCACACTAGAGTTGGTTGGACTGATTTCACCACATGTTTTAGGCCTACCACCATTCTTCTGGACCGATCCTGTCAAATTTGCTCTTACTGCTAATTGTTGCACTGGTTTACCACATTCTTTTGGGCCTATCCTTTCAAACTGGATGCACACTGTTATAGTTCATTGAACTGGTTTTTACCGTCTTCCAACTCATAGGTAATGGAGTGGCCATCCATCTGAAATGGTGAATGAAATGGTCCATGGACCATGTGCTCACTGGGTTGGACATAATAGTCTAATGACAGAAGGAGGTACATATCAGTTATGAGCAATCTGGGTCAAGTCATTCCCAGAAAAGACTTTGATGATTTTTGGGTTATGCCACCTGGCGGCCATATTGGATGTCCGATCGGGCTGGAACTTCACCTGCACATACAGGTCATCTGCAGGGGACCACATAGCACATTGGAGCGCTTTGGGTCAAGTCATTCCTGAGTTACAGCACTTGGATGATTTTCGGGTTACGCCACCTGGCGGCCATATTGGATGCCCGATCGGGCCGAAACTTCACGTGGGCATAAAGGTCATCTGCAGGGGGCCACATAGCACATTGGAGCGCTTTGGGTTAAGGCGTTCCTGAGTTACAGCACTTTGATGATTTTTGGGTTACGCCACCTGGTGGCCATGTTTGAAGTCAAATCAGGCCGAAATTTGACATGCGTGTAAAGGTCATCTAGATGGAGGTAAATATCAAATTTGAGCACTCTGCGTCAAGCCGTTCCTGAGTAATAGCACTTACTTGATTTTCAGGTTACGCCACCTGGCGGCCATATTGGATGTCCAATCGGGCCGAAACTTGGTATTTTTTAAGGTACCCCTCCAATGCATGTTTATGCAAGATATGAAGTTGCTCGGTGAAATAATGACAAACTGTGGCAGGTTCGTCACTTTTGTCGAACTTTGACCTCTGTGACCTTGAAAAGTAGGTCAAATCAAAAACCCGTTATATATGTTATGTATCCTTATTAGCTACACCTATGATAAAAATTTGGAGATGATCTAGTCATTAGTTCAGGAGTTATTGCACTTTTTGTGTTTTTGGTTTCCGCCACCTGGTGGCCAAACAGAGAGTCGAATGGGACCGAAACTTGGTGTCGTGGGTCATCTGACCTAGGGGTATATATGTACCAAGTTTCAGATCAATAGCTCCAGCGGTTACGAAACGTGCCCTGCTAACGGACAACGACGGACGACGACGACGACGACGGACGACGACGGACGCTGCACCATCGTAATAGCTCACCCCAGTGAGCTAAAAATAGCCTCACTCCAGTAACTTCACAGAATGCCGTGTATCTGGTATCCTGTTTCTCAATAGCATGATAGAAATCCCAACGGCCAAGTCAACAAGTTGCGCCGAGCGTTTTCCGATAAGATTTGAGCTCAACTTACAATCATCCCTCCGTTGAGTTCATCGGAGGGCCTTCACAAAAAGAAATGATTTTCAAAATGTCATGCTATGGGGGCTTTTTAAATTTCTTTGTAGAGGTGATATTTGAGCTGGAATTATTGTTGCTTGTCTCCTGGGGGCCATCTCAAAGGTTTTTACGGCAAGAAGCAGGACATTTTGCATTTTGGAGAGAAATGTCAAAGTAGCCTACGCTGCGGACAACTTCTTTTTGGTGATGCTAGGCATACAGTACAGGTCACAATTGACATCCCTACAGCTTCGCGTAAGTTACTCGTAAGTTACGCGTAACTCACGGCTTTGGTTTCGCGTAACTCGCCAAAATCACGTAACTCGCCTCGTAAATCACTGCGTAGCTAGCAAAATTCGCGTAACTCACCTCATAAGTTATGCGTAACATAGCTCGTGCATTGTTGCGTAAGTTACGCGTAAATTACGTGAATTTAGGGATGTCAGTTGTGACCTGTACTGTATGTCACACATCATGCAACATTGGTTCTTCTTACCTTTGGCATCACATTTTGTGTCTTTGTTAAAGAACATCACAAGCAGGACTAGGCGTTGGACTTCATGATATCGCGAGTCAAAATGGTGTAGTGGTTTCGTCCCTGTCAAAGCAGCAGGAGGTACTGGGTTAAAATTCTTTAGCCGGTGACTCCAACAAATCCATCTCTATCTCATTTGCATCGCCCACCAGTGGCTGTCTTTCAACACCACCTCTAGGGGTTATTGTAAACATATGCTTCATTCATCAGCAAAAATATCAAACTACCTTGTCTTACGCCTACTTCACTGAAGCAAGCAGGCAGTTTTTTAATAGCCTTGAGGCATGCCACTGAATTTCGACTCAAAGTTGTAGCTGGTGAACAAGTGTTGCAACTCGTTAATTGAATACACCAATGAATTTATTAGGCTCAGTCTTGAAGATGAAGTCTGATTCAAGCTTTAACATTGAAATCCGGGTCCAAGCTTGAAGACTGAATTCTGGGTTTGAGCTTGAAGATTGAAGTCTTTGGTTTCAAGCTTGAAGATTGAAATCCGGAATCAAGCTTGAAGATTGAAGTCTTGGGGTTCGAGCTTGAAGATTGAAATCCGGGGTTGAAGCTTGAAGATGAAGTCTGGATTCAAGCTTGAAGATTGAAGTCTGCCTGTGGGTTCAAGCTTGAAGATTGAAGTCGTTGGTTTCAAGCTTGAAGATTGACATCTGGGTTCAAGCTTGAAGATTGAAGTCGTTGGTTTCAAGCTTGAAGATTGACATCTGGGTTCA
Source organism: Notospermus geniculatus (assembly GCA_002633025.1). NCBI lineage: Eukaryota > Metazoa > Nemertea > Pilidiophora > Heteronemertea > Lineidae > Notospermus > Notospermus geniculatus. Next base: position 389,478 of record NMRB01000208.1, read on the forward strand.
AGCTTGAAGATTGAAGTCTGGGATCAAGCTTGAAATTTGGAGTCCTGATTCAAGCTTGAAGATTGAAGTTCAGATTCGCGATAGAAGTTTGGATTGAAGTCTTGGGATTCAGGATTGGAGACTGAAGTCTGGGTTCAAGCTTGAGAAGACTGAAGTCTTGATTCAAGCTTGAAGACTGAATTCTTGATTCAAGCTTGAAGATTGAAGTTTAGATTCAAACTTGAAGACTGAATTCTTGATTCAAGCTTGAAAATTGAAATCTAGGGGTTCAAGCTTGAAGATTGAAATCTGGGTTCAAGCTTGAGAAGATTGAAGTCCTGATTCAAAAAAGCTTGGGCTTGGATACTCAGCTGTAAACAGCTCAGATGCATCTAATTCTCTCATCATGCCATCTTTCACAAACCCTATACTGTTTCCTAAACGGCCATCGAGAGTGGATACCTTGAAAAACAAGCCACCATATGATGTATCATCCTCAGTGGTACGGGAACACAATTTCACGGACAGGTCAAACGTTGGAATGAGTCCGGTGGGTACAATACGAGAGGAGCATTTCCCAAATTGGTACTCGAAGGTTTCCAGCTGGCGAAACTGGAGGCAAGTTTGTAGGTTATGCACCTGAAATGACTCGGGTCTTCTACGGATTGTTTTGGAATATGATAGAAATTAGGAGGGAAATATGGAGTAACTTGAACGACACCTTTATTGCAAATCAGCTCAATGGCAATTCAAGTCACCAATGTACAACAACAATGTACAACAACAATGCCTAATGCGAGGGTCCGTGGGTTCGAATCTGGTAGGAAGCGATGTCTCTCACCTTAGAAACCCCTTTCTACTACAATGTACAACAACAGTAGCATAATGTTATAGACATGACAGAAACCATCACGACATCATTACTGACGTTGAAATGGCGCTGATGTCACATCCAGCAGTGTGCGATGACGTCACAATAAACCACGAGTGGTGTCAAAGTCAGGGTGACCACAAGCCAGCGGTTTGGGAAGTAGCGATACCGATTCATTCCTTCTTTTTCTGACTTCCACACGACATCATGCTTCTTGATTCACTTTTCCTTTTGGTCTTTACGCTCTCCGCTGCTAGAATTGCTCTAGCAATCATATCTGGCCATTGACACTCCACCGTTCTCTTCAAACACTCAAGGCGACGTCCTTACGACTGCGTTCCTTAATTTCTTTTCCAATAATGACAGTATATGACTTGATATTAACTTCGGTGCATAAGGAATCGAACCCCGGGGACCGGTGGAAATTGTGTTCGGAAAAAACTGGTCTCGTTATCCTTGGTTTATGGTGTGCATGCCGCCACAGCCATCTGTTAAAAAAAGGTTGGCTTGTTCCTGTTGCAGTTATTGGCATTCACATGATTTCATGGCCATGATTCGACTCCTGCAGTTCGGGCTGTCACGAACACTCTGACACTTTCCTTTCTAGAGTATTAATAAAATACATTCAACAAGGTAGAACCTCACTTAACATAAATATTGAGTTTTTTGTCTCTTAGAACATTCATGATGAAACGAATGCAACTAATTGATACACAGCCTCTCAACGTGAAGATTTTATTGCCTGCTCTGGCAGGTTCTCAGTAGCAGGGGAATACAACATTACAGAGTTTTCGCAACCGCCGAGTTAGCATATAATAACGTTTACCGATGGTTCCTTCCGGCTTACTCAGAGTGTAAAGCCGGCCATACACGATCAATATTATTGCACAATATGGGGCCCAAAATAGGGGCATGTGCTTCTGGCATGATGGGTGGAAGAAAGATTGGCAATAATATTGCCCATTTTGGTCCTTATATTGTGCAATAATATTGAACGTGTATGGGTGGCTTAAGTGAATCATCGCCAAACATCTCTATGGCTGAGTTGCATATGGAGAGCCATTTCATGCAAAAAAACTAAAGTAGAGAGGTGACTACATTTAAATTCCTGTTTTGCATCCCGCTTTGAAGTCATTTGTGTTGCCACAAGTTAAACGCACCCCGCATCCCGAGTGACCGAAATTGACATCAGTTATGATGTTGCTACCCGACCATGCCGATCCGGGAACCAATTCAATTTACCCAGCACGCAAAATGGCATTCTGAGTTTTTTGTCAGACGCCTCTGTTTCTGAAGAGAATCTCGTCATTGCGTTCCAACTGCACCAATAAAATTGTTCTCTATGTTTTCTCTATGTTATAATCCCGGCACGGCTGGCTACCAATCAGTGAGCTCCTATCTCACCCGTGTCGATTCATGTTACCAACTTTTTATCACGCAAATTTACTGAAATATTTTATTTCTGACTTCTTATCTGGACAAATTTATGGACGTGTTGTATTTCCTTGTTCAACTCAAGTTTGCGCGAAGCAGTTTAAAAGAATTTGATGGCACATTGGGAAATCGCGGCACAAAACGTCTAAAAGAATTTGATGCATGTGGGGAAATTTCAGTGCAACGTCGGGTGATTCAGTGCAGAGGCAAATATGTCAAGTTTGTAATTGATGAAGATATGAAATAGGGCAAACGTTTTTGAAAAGGGCTTTAACACTTTGAAACCTACCCACCAAAAGGAATCAGACGTCAAACATTTCTACCTAGGCTTATACATGCTGATCGTTTTCTGACGTTACAAATACGCTGCCTAACCACAATGTCATGACGTTCTTTTGACGCCAGGCGTGCATGCTGGTTCCTCGTTTGCAAAACAACGCTCCTCAACATTAGCGTTTTGCCAACCAGCATGCACGTGGTGTAGCTGTGACGTCAGAAAACACAATTTATAGATTGTTTTCTGACGTCACAAATACGCTGGGTTGCACAGCAACCACAACGTCATGACGTCATTTTGACTTAGGCGTGCATGCTGGTTGGCAAAATGTTCCTCTGAGTAGCATTTTGCCAACCAGCATGCATGTATCAAAACAACATCATCACGTCGTGGTTCCTATTTATGATGTTAGAAAATATCTATACCTGATGTCAAACTGTACCCAATATCCTGCCATCCCTTGGTGATTCAAAAGTTATCTTCATTTTTATTGCCCCTCTAATAATCACAAAACGCGACGTAATAAAATGTTTTCACGTCTTCCAAATTTTATTAACATCATCCGTACCCATCCTGATGCCTGTTCAGAGCATAATAACACATCTCTAATCAGGATTTTTTCCCGTAGAGAATTGATATTTTTGGTAATATCCCAGTTGAAGTGATGACATTCTCACTTGGGGCTACTTTGTCTGGTTTATCAGACATCAAGAACGTAATTAAAACGTTATCTTTTTTCACCAACTTATCATTTCGCATCTTAAGGCTTCGAGTTTTCGTTTTTGGATCTCAGACGCCAGTGTTTGGCACATTTTGCTGTCTGAGTTTAGACTCCAGGGAACTAGTCTAAGTACAAAACTATTATATCACACCAAAGATAAGTACATGTACCTCATTCAGATTTTGATGAAAGGGTCCCAGGAGTCATTTGGTGCAGTAGATATATCAACACCTGTTATCTCTGAAGTTCCACAGGTCTGATTCATTATTCAGGTGGTAGTGAGGCCGACACTCTCAGAGCATTGATTTCACCAGGCACTCTTTGAAGAGCTTTTGCAGTGGCTCATTGCAATGCCATTTTGACCAGCGGTCCACCAATGTCAAAGACAAAGTGTGGCACGTGTAGATCATGTCATCGTTGAAGTCACACACACTCCACTTGTGCCAACGACAAAGTGCACCACGTGGATCGATGACNCTCATAACCAGCAACAAAACTATACACACTGTAATCAACTAGGCCTGAACACTCTTCCGTCTTTTTCCAATTTTCGATACGGCCCCCCACCCACCTCATAACCAGCAACAAAACTGTACACTCGTCAAAAGCATGTGTGCTTCCAGTGACGGCAGACCATTTATTGAGGTAGCGAGGACGGAATACAATCACGTCTAATCAGGCAATCGGAAGATTCATAATGAAAGCTACAAGAGCAATCTGTGGAAATCGACAACGATGAGATGAATTGGAATTTGATCGTGTTGATTTACTCTTTGTAAATTTCACCGGATTCTTGAAAAGGGTAAAATGTGTCCAAAGAAATTTAGTTTGTTGCTAGGAAACGAAATCATCAAGGAATTTGACAAATCATTGTTGTTGCTTGCATAGTGTTTTTGCAGGTTGACATTTTTTCTCAAAATTAGTGTTCACACTCCAGTTGACTTCTAATTTAGTGTTTCTTGTGGGTGTTCTCATTCACATCAGTCTGTTGACTGGCGTGAACTAACTGATTAGTGTTGTGGTAGGAATTAGTGTTCAGTTATTTCATGGAATGGAGGGCCTACTTTGACAAAATTGACGTGAAAAGGTGTCGAATCTCAGTGTCTTTCTCTTGGAATGACAATAACTTCATGGCACAGCATTGCATGGATTTACGCTTTTGATAAGTTCTCAAAGGATTGTACAATCAGTTGAGCATGAAATTTCTTTGAAAAGGTTGTGAGGTAAGAATCCTGTTATACTAATCTCGTAAACTATTCCACAGTTTTACTGGACACTGTGAATCATAAGGGCCTATTCTAGGCCTATTGGTCAGAGGTTTATGGGCAGTCGCCGCACACTGAAATTTTGCTCAAGTTCGCCAAAAAAATTTCATTTAGGTAGGCCTGTGGGTTAAATCGGGAAGTTAAGATTTGCCTTGTGAATAAGCCGGACAATGAGAACCTGAAGGGTCAGGCGTGGATCCAGAGGGGGGCATACCAGGCGCACGCCTTCCCTTTTTGGCCAATAAATCTGTAAAATCGACTGTGAAATTCTGGAATTGGGCACAAATACAATGTTCCTAGCAAAAGGCGCCCCCTTTTTTCCAAATCCTGGATCCACCCCTGAGGGTAGACCTCTCTTTGTAGACCATGTCGTCAATGTTGCAGGATTCTGAGGAATGCCACTGTACCAATATGGACGGCTTTTTCCTAACCTTTTTGCTTGTGTAGTTTTTTTTTCATTTTCACTTCCACAAAACGTAGTGAAACCTCCCCAATGTAGCACTCTTGACTGACAGACTCAACACAAATTAAGTTAACAAAATGTCAATTTGCGACTCCAAAATCAATTTTAAAATGTTTTTGGGAGTTTTTCATAAATTGGCTGTCATTAATAAGTCATACTCTGCCCACTCTGAAGTCGTTACGTCAATAGCTGATAAAACATTACATACAAACAGTAAATGTCATTTGTTCACTCACAAACAATAAACATGATAAACTCAAGGAAAACATAACAGCAAATGAAAAACAATGTCAGAATTTAAGTGCTTTACAAATTACATGTATTGGAAATAGCAATGTAGATATTTTCTAGTTCCCTTTGAAAGTTAGGCAGTTTTAAAAGGAAGAATGCATAATAAACCCCTCTGTACACACAGACATAGGGTCGTATTTTAGAATGTTCCTTAACTTTAAGGTCGACCTTGAGTCTATTGTAAAACCATCAAGAACAATAGATTTAAGGTGGACCTTAATGTAAGGAACGTTCTAAAATACGGCCCTTGGAGGAAGTCTAACGTGCTTGGAACCTCGCCTTGGACCTTCCTTTGAGGAGAACTCTGCCATGAGGACACCTCTATGTTATGGACACCTGTAGTTCAGTAAAAAATTGAGCATTTCTGTTCATTTTGACCTCTGTAATCAGGACACCTTTCAAAGAAGGACATCATTTGTCAGTCGGCTTTTCCATTAGCTGAGATGTTCCGTGTGATTACCAAATAATGATCAGGCTATTTGCCGTAATGGACAAAGGTCAACATCCTTCACTTCAGCGTGCAGACGAGATTTGATGAGGTTAGGATGGCCGAAGGACTATCAGAAATAATCAACAAAATCATGAGTGAATATTTTTCCCCGGTAATCGTGATAGGCCAGAAATGATCTTAATGGATGGGTTCCTGTTGACGAAATGTGGACGTCAGCAGACAGACGTACTTTTATAGACAGGATGTGAGGAAGTCCTAAGGTGTAAAGGGGGGACTCCACATAAGAGATTTCTTCAGCATGTTGGCGCTCGATCGGCCACTTAACCATAGAAATTGTTTGTATCGCTGGTCAAGGCATAAGCTGTAAGGAGACCAACGATGGTGAAATGCCCATCGAGAGCCAATTCGAAGGGGAAAACTCTGTGAATCAGCGGCTTAAAACTTCTGACATAAAATGGATATGAACTCAAAGACACTGAATACTGTGTCTTTGGTTCTGTATGTTTTAATGAAGGGCTGGGCCGGGGGAAACCAGAGCTGCAGGGCAGGGGGAGACCAGAGCTGCAGGACTGGGGGAATCCAGAGCTGCAGGGCAGGGCAGGGCTGGGGGAAACCAGAGCTGCAGGGATGGGGAAGCCAGAGCTGAAGCGCAGGGCCGGGGGAAGCCAGAGCTGCAGGGCAGAGCTGGGGGAGCCAGAGCTGCAGGGCAGGGCCGGGGGAAGCCAGAGCCCCCAAGAAAAACTGCCCCATGGCGTGACAAACATGTGATAGAACCCCTATAAAGGGTAGAACTGATGATAACAAGGGTTTCAAGGAGGGGTGAATGACCATCATCTCATGACAAGGACAAACCCTTCTATGAACGAAGCCCTCCTAGTTACAGACAAGCTCCTAATGCGATAGGCTGCATTTGACATGAAAGGCATTAGGGACATGGTGCGGATGAACCCTTTGATGTAACCCTTTTCATTTCCTGACCCTCCAGGAAGGAGTCACACTTGATAAGATAATTGGTAGGGTGGGAGAGATGGAACTTCCTATTGCACTGCACCCTGGGTAATCTGTGATAAAGGTCGATACAATATGAACAAAATGGAAGAAGGCTGTGTGGGCGTGGAACTAAAATCACCACAAGCTATTTTGGCCTCTGTGCAAGATCTGAATGATCATCCTCCAATAACAGGGTTGTGGTCTTACGACTCCTCTTCATATGCTAATGAAGAGGAGCGAGCAGGGTCGGATCCAGGATTGACAGAAAGGGGGCGTAGCATGAAGGCCAAAGGGGGGGGTCTGGGGGCTCTCCCCCCCCCCCCCTCTGAAAAATCTGACAATTTCTAGTACTTTAGATGCATTTTCCGAGAGCAAAATACTCGATTTTTTATGTGACAAATTTTTTTCTTGCTTAAAAAATCATTGCTCTGCCAAAAATAGGGGGCGTATGCCCCCATGCCCCCTGGATCCGGGCCTGGCGAGGAAAAAAAACCTGCTGTAGAAGGATGCTAAATTATGTGTATGCGCACCATGAAGTCTGTTCTTGTCAAATGTGTTTCATTATCTATTGAATATCGCCAGTAATGTAATATCTCACGCACAGACTCTGGATCAGAAATCTTGAGTGCAGAACCTGTAGCCAGAGTCTCTTTCTGTACACAACGCAAGTGAAATTGCTGACTGGCAGAATGTATCCAATTAATTTCCCATCAATCACCAGATCAAAGCAATAATGATAAATCACAGAATAATCTGGTGCCTAATGATGCTTTCTCGTGTAAAGAAATCTCGGCATTCCTGTAGAGAAGGCTTCCGGGAATGTCGTCGGCTGAAATAAAGGCATGCAGGTGAAGGCTTTACACTGGGGCTGGTATGGCTGGGTTGTTCCTAATGTTGGTTTGTAGTGGATGGGTTAACAGTTGTGCAACGAACATTATCTGTAAAACAGCAACAAAAACATTCTGCAAATGGCAATCAAAATGATCTGCAAAATGGCAAAAAAGGCAATCTGAAAATTGCAGAAAAACAATCTGCAAACAGCAACAAAAACAATCTGCAAACAGCAACGATAACAATCTGCAAACAGCAGCAAAAACAACCTGAAAACAGCAGCAAATACATGTACAATCTGCAAACAGCAGCAAAAGCAATCTGCAAACAGCAGCAAAAACAATCTGCAAACAGCAGCAAAAACAATCTGCAAACAGCAACGATAACAATCTGCAAACAGNACAGCAAGAAAAACAATCTGAAAACAGCAGCAAAAACAATCTGCAAACAGCAAGAAAAACAATCTGCAAACAGCAACGATAACAATCTGCAAACAGCAACAAAAACAATCTGCAAACAGCAACAATAACAATCTGCAAACAGCTACGAAAACAATCTGCAAAATCGCAACATTTCAACTACACTGCTTTACATGTATCATATCACGTGTCTGTAAAATGTTACATCTTTTACAACAAGACACTTGTAAATAGAATACAGGCGAAATGCCAGATTACCTCAAAGACGAAGAGTCGTTTCCACGACGGTGAAGATATTTGTCTCCTGTCTCTATCTGTGGTAGATGTACCATTGATCTTGTTGAAATGATGTTCTGATTTGATGATCAAACTCTGTGGAGAGATTTTGATGTTATTGTGGTTGATTGGAATGAAAAGAAGCTAATTTGCCTTTGAATCATTTGAGATGGTTGGTATCATGCAAGATTTGAGCAACTTGAAAACGAAATCGGCTTATTACTGTGAACAAGGCTGTGTGGGTAGAAGTTTTGCCGTGATCGGCGGAGGGTAGCAACGCTAATGTGGCTCAAAGAAAGGCCTTCTTCACGTGACCGTTTTCTGTGCAATTTGTCTCTATGGGCAACTGAACCATAGAACACCAAAGGCAGTCGTTTGTGTCATTTGTCTCAGCGTAAGCCACAAGGTAACCAATAATGGTGAATTGCCCATTGAGGCATCTCATGCGAGGACTCGCACATTCAGGAATGCCTTAAAGGCTAGCAGTAATGATATTGAATTGTGAGAACTGAGAGCCAATTATGGCATTTAGACTAGCGGCCAGAGCCCAAAAATTTTGGACCACCCCTCAGAGAGGTATAACAAGCCGACATTGGTCTCATTCGAACCATTTGGATCTGTAGTTTCTAAAACTGGTCCTTGTCAGGGTTTCCGCCAGAGGGTAAAATGGGTAAAATTCCGTACCCTTAAATTTTTCCAGGGTACGCATCCATACCCTCAAAAACGTTGGGTAACCATTTTTCTGGCGGAAACCCTGCTTGTGGTGATGTAAATTGTGCACAAGATTGACTTTGAAGTTCAGATCCTCTGACAACATTGGGTATATCTATTGTTTAGCAGGAGGAAACCGGAGTGCCCAGAGAAAAACCTGCACTGTCAAAGAGAGTCACTCTCTCTATCACATGAAGAGCCGATCTGACCGGAGGTCGAACCCAGAACCTCAACGGTGACAGGTGCTGATGTTTCCACTATGCCACTCTGGCAGCAGTGCTAATAAATTCCTCCCTTATCAGCGCTGATGTCCTTATATTCTTTGTGCCTGCCCTTTTGACCTGGCTTCCTCCAGACATGACATCATTGTTAGTCGCTTTCACAACTGCCAATACTATTGATAATCTGTTACCGGCCAATCTAGCTGTTTCCTCGTAAGTATCAGGTGCTCAATAGGTCGCCATTTCATCATCGGAAAACATCTTTTGTCGACGTTGAGCCATCCCTGAGGTGGGAAGAATAAAACGGAAGCGTTCGTGATGAATTGGCGTTCTGATTGGTTCATTGGGCGGTGACGGAAACACAACGCCGGATTACATGGTATTGACACGATGCTGAGATGATGAAGGAGTGAGTGACATGTGGGGACCAGGATTCCCGTGTCAGTGGAGAGGAGTGTTGTCACAGTGACGCGGTGGTGACATCGGCGGCGCAAGTCACCTCTGACATCTGCATTGCTTGCAGCTACTTTATGGCACGGCTTAACCCGCCGGCTATGCAGGATTTCCTCTGTGGCCTAATGGTTGGCCCCCGAGCTAGAAGTTAACCAACATTGAGCGCGATCACTACGTCTAAAGCCGAGAGCAGATCAGCCTTGCAACTGGAAGCAACTACTGGCAATGGCGTTTCCGGCAACGGTGGGCGACTGGCTGGAAACAGCAGCAATGATCAGTTGCTCAAACAGGTCGATGTGCGCACACCAGCAACGCTATTGCTGACCGCTGCCGCTAGTTCCAGCCAGTTGCTCACGTAATGCGGATGTCAGGTCACACTGCGATTGCCTGCGCTACGACGGAACAGTCGGCATCAAGTGCCGCAAGCACGGTCAGGTCACAAAAACGAAAATGTGTACGATCATCATGGAACAAGCAGCATCACTCGCGCAGGAAATCGTAACCGTGTTCAGGTCACCTGCGAATGGATTACGCCCGTCGGGATGACACAGAAGTTGAATAGGTTCAACTTGCGGATATCAGGTCGGCCTTGCGATGGCACAGAACAGGCGCAGGCTGACTTTTCTGGATCACTTTGCGTCTGAGGCACGACAGCGTGGAACAAATCAGTCGCCGATTTGGTGCGACATGACTGCAGTTGCGACTCACTTGCGACGAACGGGATCAGTCGCCGACCGAAAAGATCACAGATCGCAAAAGTTCAACATGTTGAACTTTTGCGCCACGACGAATCATGATCCCGACGGGCGTAATCCAGTCGCAGTCGACCTGACTTGAGTTACGACGTCGTGCGATTATCCAAAACAATGAGCGTGCGGTCACGTGCCAGTAACTGACAAATCAGCGCGAGGTAAAAATGAAATGCGGTACCTACCGATAGCATGGAAGCTGCCATCTTGAACAAGTAACATGATCACAAGTCACATGACTTTTATGACTTCACTGCGCTACGATCTAGTCGCAGGTGACCTGAACACGGTTACGATTCGCTGCGCGCAGATGCCGCCTGTTCCAGGATGATCGTACGCATTTTTCGTTTTTGTGACCTGACCATGCTTGCGATCCAGCTGATGCCGACGACTGTTCCGTCGTGGCGCAAGCAATCGCAGTGTGACCTGACATCCGCACGATCTTTTTGATCGGCGACTGATCCCGCAAGTGAGTCGCAACTGCAGTCATGTCACACCAGATCGGCGACTGATTTGTTCCACGCTGTCGTGCCTCAGAAGCAAAGTGATCCGGAAGAGCCAGCGTGCGCCTGTTCTGTGCCATCGCAAGGTCGACCTGACATCCGCATTAGACTGGATTGTGCCACTTGTTGCTGCAATGACCAGTCGTAGTCGATGTGCGCGGTCAGCTCACATCGACAGCGACTGTTGCGTTCAGTTGCTTCCAGTCGCAAGGTCGATCTGCTCTCGGCATAACTCTCACAGGCATGCATGGTAGGCTCAACTTAAAGTTGGTAATGACATGAATGATGGACAATAGAGTTTTCACAAACCCCCCAAATTGCCAACGTGAACGCCAGTCCGATTGTTCAATGCCACGAAGACGAGAGCACCAAACAAACAGATACATGTACATGGTTACATTGGCATTTGGGGGGGGGGAGGGTTGAAAACTCCAATAATCTTCTGTCATTGCCACAGAGGTTCCATTACGGCAAGTCGAATCTGTCTGGACGAGATCTCTTTGACCGAAATACCGTGGTACTCCAATTTTCTGTGCCTTCAAGCAAAGAGTTCTACGAGAATCCTCGAACTAAGAAATTGCACTTGAATATAAAATCTTCCCACTCCACCCCTAGGGGGTTAATCTCTTACAAACCGCCACATAGAATGCGAGTACTCCCACTAATTGAATTTTCAGTATATATCTAATTTATAGGGAGATCTTCTAAGGTTAAGTACGGAGGCAACAGGAACGATTTTGATCTCCGCTGATGTTCCTTGGAGTAATTATGAATGGGTTTCTGCTATTCAAATGAGAAACTGGATGCATGTACCTCATCCTCATTTACATATTTGACACAAGATTTAAAGGTTCTTTTTCAGGAAATTTGATAATGGTTTAAAGACGAGGTTCCCTCGCCATAAAAACTACTTTAAAATGTCTAAAAACCTAGATGTTGGATAAAGATGTAACACTTTTGGTCAAAGAAAGTGTTTGATAAATAACATCCCATTAATTCGAGCCTATTCCCTTACATATACAGCTTTCAAAAAGCTATGAAGGGGAATGTAAAAAGTAATAAAAACTAGTATTTATGTGTTTTGAAACTCCTAACCAATGAATAAAAAGTGTTGCATCCTGACTAGACTCAGAGTTCTCAAGGCAAAAAGCTGCTGAGTATTCGTGACGGCATCAATTTTGCATCTCGTTTCCAAAACTTTGCCACTCGGATAAATGGAAGACGTCATCCGCTGATGCTGGGTGATGATTTAGGGACCAAAAAACATCTTCGTGTTGGAGCTTTGCCATCCTCTCAAATAAAGCAGGGTCTTTAAGATGTCTTCTCCATCATCTCTTTTCTGACACGAGGAGGCAGTGGAGTAGAGCCGAGTGCGATGACTTGAATCTGTGAATGGTGCTTTCCAGATCTTGAACGAACATCAAGCAACACCGAAGTCTCCGAATGCCATCCTTAATGTCGTGTATCGCCGCAGAACATGGAAAACATCATTCAAATCTTCATACATCACATATCTCATATGTATTCATAGAAGTACCGTGTGGCATTTTGTCTCTCAGGAGAGGTCTAACGTTGTCTTTCTGTCACGCAAGGAGATGCAACCACTGATTGTTAATAGCTCATATGATGGATGGTGTATATTCTAGAGTCTCTGGGGAACAAGGAAGATTTTTGTCCCACATACAATTTACCATCGTGGAAAACAAGTTCTGGCTAAGTTGGAAGACACTCGGATGTTAAAGATTTCATCTAGGCCTACCAATTCTAAACAGTAAACTGTTCGTCGTGACTGACGCAAATGATCAGCTTTGTCCAGGTGCAGATCCAAGGGGGGGGGGTGCCCCCCTTTCGGCCAACAAGTCTGTAAAATCGGCCGTGGAATTCTGAAACCTGGCGCAAATCATTGAAATTCACTGCAGATTTCAATGTTTCTAGCACAGTGTGGCCCCTCTCCCGAAATCGTGGATCCGCCCCTTTGTCTGTCTGGATCATGCTGTCTCAGTGTCTGTCTGTCTGTCGCACAGCAAAAACACCGTTCCTGTTGTATCCGATATTCGTTGTTGAATATCCACCGTTCCCGGACAATTTGTCCACAGGGCAGAGATACAGCCTTTTCCATTTGGGGGCAGTAGATCCTTGTAAACGTGTCCCTCAGAGATCCTTGTAAACGTGTCCCTCGGGACAGTATCAGATGTCTTCATTGGACACTTTCTGCCTTCAGACAAGTCATTTGGACAAATAGCACCTTCTAGCCAGTGAGTTGAGGATGCTATTATGAAGATAGGACTTGATGACTTGACCATAAATGGTTTATCTTGGAGTACGTGGCAATTCTGGATTCGCTGGCGTACCCGGCATTTCCGAGTTCACCAGTACATGCCAGACAGTAACAGCAGTAGTTATTCATTTATTCAACATCTTCTGGTCATAGCGTCTGCCTTATCGCAAATTTCCAATTCACGGTCGTGCATTTTATTTCCTCAATGCTGCAGATATCGGCCAATGATCGTCATTTTTGCATAACGGTTATTGATGCCATGGACACAGCTGATATCATTGCCATTGATCCAATGACAGGAGGATAACGGCTCGATAATCGCGGCATCGGGCCTTAATTGTCTGCACATGGGGCTTTATTTGTTGTTAATATTAACAAAGTTGTCTGGAACAGGTGTCCATACAGTGAAGAAAGTGCTGGGTTTCGTGCTGTCTCAAGTGTCTTGCTCATGACTGAACTCTGTTTATGTATGACACACGTCAATATGTTGTCCTTATGGCAGGTGTTAAAACCACTTACCCCGGTTTCTGCACCCAGGGTGAGAATATTGAGCCAAGGGCCGAACACCTGATACGATATTATTGGCTCTTTAGATAATATGTGTGGCGGTCTAGGAAAACCCCGTCGAAAGTCAGATTGCCTATGCATTGATCTGCTACTGTCCACCTGTTACGTAGTGCATTTCAGCTATTGAAATGTGTGGGTTCACCAAGGCCATTAACACTTTCCTCAAACGCGATATCCGCCGGGTTTTCCTGGACCGCCTCACATATTGGGCAAATACATGTAAATGTAGAGCAGCATCCAGGACACACCTGGTGGTGGTCAGCTAGGCTAAGCGGCTTGTCAGCATACTCCCAGACCCTGTTAGCTGTATGACTGATAATAAAGGGCTGTTTTGATGGGTGTTTTTATTGCGGTGATTTTAACGCTGTTGGCAATATTTACATGTATATCGCATCCAAAACGCCCATCAAAACACCAACAGTGGGTGACATGGTAAAACTCACCGGCGGGAAATCGCTGTAACGCTTCGGCGATGAAATCTCTGGTGAAAACATCAATCGCAGCGAGATGCGATATCTCTTCAGATCGCCAGTGGAAATGGCCGAAAAGCCATGAGCGATGCCTATCGCTGTAGCGGTAAAAAGCCATGTCTTCACATGACTATTTTGTCGCAAGGGATGAAGAATCGCCCGTGAAAGTTGAAATTGGCGATAAACCAGCTAGTGAAAACAGTCGATCAACCTACGGAGCGATATCCGTTCTTACTGAGCATTAAAAAAGTGGCGATTATCGCGGTGATAAAAAGGCCCGTCAAAACGGCCCTTAATCGAAGGAAACTCAGCATGATAGCAGGAGGAAACCAGAGTAGCTGGTGAAAACCTGCGTTGTCAGATATATTCACCCTCTCCATCACGTGTAGAATGGGTCTGACTGATGATTGAACCCAGAACCTCAGCGGTGACAGGCGCAGCTGTTCCCACTGCGCTGCTCCATTCCTGCGACAACCAGCCCAGCATTTTTAAAGCGCCTGCGTTATTTCCGTCACCCTAGGGTGTCCCATATCTTTGATTAACAACCATTCCCAATTAGCCAACATGTCATTTCTCAAATTAGCATGCCACAAATCTGCGAGTAGCGACTTTATGGGATTGTGTTGTCATGGGTTTCACTGACTCTTGATTATTTTCACATTTCGATCAGCATTCGCCGATAAAAATCTCTCACTTGTCATTTTGATCCGTCGCTGTGAACACAAGTGTGAACACATGTGAACGTGAAATTGAAGACTCCCGATCGCTCAAGATGTTTGTGAAGTTCAGATTTCTCTATTAAATGAGGTGTGTGAGACCCCTTTGGTATTCGCATACAAGTTAGATGGGCAGCAGAAAAGGCACTTTTGCCAGTCAACTGCATACTGTGACTCTCTAGAAGGCGGTACATGCCTCCAAAAGCAGGCGCGGATCCAGGGGGCGCACCCGGCGCAGGACCCCTTTCAGCCAACAAATCTGTCAAATCGACCGTGAAATTCTGAAATTTGGAGCAAATCATTGAAATTCACTGCCGATTTCAATGTTTCTAGCACAGTGCGCCCTTCTTTTCCGAAATCGTGGATCCGCCCCTGTCCAAAAGAATACTTATATATTGATATGCTGCCACCTAGAAAACTGAAGTAGCTTTTTCACACAATTCCAGGCACGGATCCAGAGGGGGCACCTGGGGCACGCCTCCCCTTTTGGGCAACAAAATTGTAATATCGGCCGTGAAATTCTAGAATTTGGTGCAAATTTCAATGTTCTAGCACAGGGTGCCACCTCTTTTCCCAAACCCTGGATCTGCTCCTGAAGTCTACAGTATATCGTCACTGTGCAGCCCTCTAATGATGAAAGAAGTAATGGAACTAGTGATCAGAGGGGGCATTCCAGGTGGAAGTAA
Source organism: Notospermus geniculatus (assembly GCA_002633025.1). Classification (NCBI taxonomy): domain Eukaryota; kingdom Metazoa; phylum Nemertea; class Pilidiophora; order Heteronemertea; family Lineidae; genus Notospermus; species Notospermus geniculatus. Next base: position 405,100 of record NMRB01000208.1, read on the forward strand.
GAGCCACTCTCTCCATTCCACTGTACTTGCCAGTACAAGGCAGGGTAATAGCTTCAATTGGCCGTCACCCATGTTATTCACCCGTGACATTTTAGACATGTTGAAAAACAAGCCATCTCACATCAATATTTTTCACGCCATGAACCAACCTCGCCGCGTAATCCGACTTTTACGACTCACCAAGTCTCGGCAGTCGCATGGAAATTCCATCTTAAACATGCCTCCATGGAAACAAAACATAACACAAGGACCGCAAGAAAATTTGGTTACATTCGCTTCATCTCTTCTCAGTCTGAGGCCCTTAAAGGCTGGAAAAAATTCCAATAATATCCCCCCGTAACTATGGTAACTATCTTGCAGAATCTGGGAAGGATGTTACCTTTTTTATTACCAGGGTACTTCCTGATTTTTCAGGAAATCAAGGCACAGTGTTGTCTTCTCATTCCAAGTTAATTTCCACCTTGGGATGGATCTGTTGTGTGAGGTTTCGAAAACTGCTATTGGCAAAACGAGACAAAATGGCTATTGACAAAATAGCTATAGACAAAATGGCTATTGACAAAGTAGCTATAGACAAAATGGCTATTGACAAAGTAGCTATAGACAAAATGGCTATTGACAAAATAGCTATAGACAAAATGGTTATTGACAAAATAGCGATAGACAAAATGGCTATTGACAAAAAATGACTATTGACAAAATAGCTATAGACAAAATGGCTATTGACAAAATAGCTATAGACAAAATGGCTATTGACAAAATAGCTACAGACAAAATGGCTATTGACAAAATAGCTATAGACAAAATGGCTATTGACAAAATAACTATAGACAAAATAGTTATTGACAGCAACGTACAGCAGTAGACAAAATGAATCAGACATTTTGTAAACATACGAACCAAGGGGGTGCTGCCTCCCCTTTTGACAAACAGATCTGAAAATCAATTATGAAATTCTGGAATTTGGTGCAAATTTCGATGTTCCTAGCACAGGGTGCCCCTCTTTTCCCAAATTCTGGCTCGGCCCCTGTTTTTGGTTGTTCAATCTGCCTCAAATGATGCAAGTTGCCTTTGTTGTCTTGTTTTTTCTGGTCACTCTGTCTCTGGTTTCCTCCTGCTAAAGATTAATTTGTCCAATTTTGTAATGTTTTGGGCAGAATTTTGACTCGAGGATGAAAACGTTTAATGCCGTTCTGAAGTGGCCGAGAACAGCCGACAATTTCTCGCCTCCACCTCAGATGATCCTGCAATTTTCTGTGAAGGGATGATTATTGATTTTTTCTTACTAATGCATCAGTTCCTTTCAAAGAACTCCTCAGCTTCCGCCACCAGAAAGGAATCGGTCGAGTGGAAACTCGCCGCAACCATAAGCATATCCTTTCTCATCTTCTGTAATAGCATATTCTGGTGAAGACCCACGTTTCTCCTAAAAAATATCGCAGTGCTCAACATTTGATATTTGGTTTACTCGGTTTTTGCTCGTCTAAGAATATAGGTCTTCTCCATGCCGGAGGGGGCATCTCAAAGTTCGTCTTATGTTGAAGAAGAAGACATTTTATGCCATCACCTAATTGATGTTGTTAATTAGCTATGAATTATGTAATTAGTCTGGTAATTAGCTGTGCTAATTGTCTCCATTGTGTCTTCTTTCCAGGAGGATGTGTTGAAGCATTAAAGCCGCCCACAACGAAATCGTGCACCCCAGAATGTAGCATCCCGAACACCTACTGTCACGATATTAATGAATGCCGATGTTTGGAAGGTTTTGAAGCCATCCTCGACTCACAGGGGGCGGTGCGTGACTGTAACATGACCCTCAACGCAAGTCAGAAAACACAAGATGGTACGGAGATGCTTGCTATCTACTATCCACGTAAGTGCATGCAATTTAGAATCACTTTGGATGGAGAGTGTAAAATGTGGAATGGAGGCGGGTGGTGTGGTGTTCGTGGGTCGGGTCGAGAGGGGAACTGTTTGAGTGTTTGTGGGAATGGAATGTTTGTGGACAGTTGATGTTTGAACTGATGTTAAGTGAGCGTGCATGCACTACTAGTATTGCTACTGGTATTTTGGTGTTGAAAGAGGAGGGAAATTGTTGTGAATGTTGAAATTGGAAAATGAGTGAAATGTTGTTGACAGAATTTGTTGAGTTGAAACTATGGCCAGCTCCCTATGAGCAGGCAGAGGTTAATCTTTAACGTCGGATGGTGACTTGAAAAATCGAGAGGGGGGGGGGGGGTTGGGTGAACTGTTGAAAAACAACATGGAATTGGGGCAAAATTGCAATTTTTTGGCAGGTTGGGTTAAAACAGAGAATCCTTCGGGCGAATGAATAATTTTGGGGTTCGACACTATCGGGCAATTGATAAAATGTTGAATGGATGGTATGTATAAAACCAGCAGTGCATTTCATGAAGGAATCATGCTGAGCTCTAAATTGCATGCAATTACACCTTTTTGATTGTTTTTAGTAGAAAGAGTTTGATGAAAAACCTAGTCCTGGAGATATCATGTCCGTTTATTGAAAGAAGAACTGGAAATTGCATGCAATTTAGAAATATTAGAAGTTTGATTTAATTTGGGTTAGACATGTGTCAGATAAGATACCGTAGTGGCTCCTGGCTTTTCAAACACATGAATGCCAATTACCAAGATGCAGGTAACCGGGAATGCTTGAGTTTTGTTTTTGACTCTTTTTCGCGAAATCGCAGTGGATCTAAAAGCTTTACTCGGCTACTTGGCATCATCACATGCTGAGATCTTCCAAAACGTAGAAAAACAGAAGGCACGACAAATGAAGTCTGGGCATTATAGATTGAGATTTGGCTATGATTGTACCCTTGAGAAATCATCGTACTTACGCTGTGCGTCTCATCTAAATCTTACCCTTGGCCCGAGTACGACCTCGTCGACGCAGTGTTAAGTCACCAACAATTACCCAAGCCTTAATGATTGGTTCAGGGATCCATTAGCCCGGTTCTGATCTGAGCCTTCGTCGCGACATCAAACAAATAAAATGCGACCGCACGCTATTAACAGCAGCCTTTCTTGACACAACATTTGGTAGAATCACGCTAAAGAGCTTTACCTCACAAGTCTTAAGCTTTGCTAGAGGCTACTGAGGCAGCGGGAGGGGGCGTCTCCAAGGTGCCAACGGTGCTAGAGGCAACTGAGGCGGCGGAAGGGGGCGTCTCCAAGGCACCAACGGTGCTAGAGGCTACTGAGGCGGCGGGAGGGGGCGTCTACAAGGCACCAACGGTGAAATGTATGAATAAATCTTTGTGACAAATGCAAGACATTGAACATTATTTCAACAATAGAGGTTCTTCACTGACGTCACAACGGTCATGTGACTGCAAAGAATCGGCCATGTTGGCCGTCAAATGGCCGGCGACGACGTCAACATTTTTACGTCACAATCTGTGTGTTGACGCTGATATTCTGACGGCCAATATGGTGGCATTGTGTCGTCGTGGAAATGTGATGTCACGTGAAGAACCTCTATAGAGGCTATGCACTGACGTCATCAAATGACGTCATCAATGGGTATGACGCCACGTGTTGGATGGAAAATGGACGGAGCACGTGGTCGATCAGATGCACTGCGTCAGTATGTCACGACATTCCATCCAACATGGCGTCACCTCGCTGATGACGTCACGTGCATAGCCTCTATAGTATAGGCCTATTTATCTCTTGATGTGCTTTTCCATGAAGTTGCCAGCAGGCAAACATCGGACCGTATCTTCTTATCCACGGTAGATTTGGCCTCTGATGGGCTTTCCACGAAACCTGCCCACAGTTAAACATTTTCTTGGTGTTTCCGCCTGGGGCTGTCTTTAAACAAACATGAAAATCTCACACTGCAAAATATGGACAAATCTCTTTATGTAGAGTATCTGAGAACCTCTCACATTTCCACACCTTACATTTTGTACCAAAAACTTTAAAACTCTGTGTGCAAGTTTGCCACAATGCACATCCATTCATTTCAAAACCCATCCTGAGGTAATCAGTGGTTCTGAATGCTCACTCCCTAAAGCCTAGTTCATACTTCGATGCAAGACCATCAGCGTCCGACGCACGATCAAATCTGGATGCCGACTTCGCCGAATTGGTTCATAGTCCAGCGTACTTTAGCGACGGCGACCTGTTATGAAATGATTTTAGTAATTACAGTCTCGCGATTGGACGCCGACCAAATCTCACGACGGGGTCGGCGTCGAATGCAATATCGCGCGTCGGTCGCTGGCGATGCTGGTGCGTCGAAGTATAAATTAGGCTTATGTCACCTGCACATAAACGAAGGGAGAGTAGCGGTACACTCAGAACCACGATTACCTCAGAATGTTCAAAACTATACATTTGTGCATGCAGTCTTCAGTCCTTTTA
>NMRB01000208.1:409870-444118 GCA_002633025.1 Notospermus geniculatus
TAAAATCGGCCGTGAAATTCTAGAATTTGGTGCAGATTTCAATGTTCCTAGCGCAGGGCGCCACCTGCTCCTGAAATCTACAGTATATCGTCACTGTGCGGCCCTCTAATGATGAAAGGTAGTAATGCAACTGCTGATCAGAGGGGGCATTACAGGTAGAAGTAAGAGCCATTCTCTCCATTCCAGTGTACTTGCCAGTACAAGGCAGGGTAATAGCTTCAATTGGCCGTGACCCCTGTTATTCACCTGCGACATTTCAGACATGTTGAAAAACAAACCATCTCGCATCAATCTTTTTCACGCCATGAACAAACCTCGCCGCGTAATCCGACTTTTACGACTCACCAAGTCTCGGCAGTCGCATGGAAATTCCATCTTAAACATGCCTCCATGGAAACAAAACATAACACAAGGACCACAAGAAAATTTGGTTACATTCGCTTCATCTCTTCTCAGTCTGAGGCCCTTAAAGGATGGAAAAAATTCCAATAATATCCCCCGTAACTATGGTAACTATCTTGCAGAATATGGGAAGGATGTTACCTTTTTTATTACCACGGTACTTCCTGATTTTTCAGGAAATCAAGGCACGGTGTTGTCTTTTCATTCCAAGTTAATTTCCACCTTGGGATGGATCTGTTGTGTGAGGTTTCGAAAACTGCTATTGGCAAAACGAGACAAAATGGCTATTGACAAAATAGCTATAGACAAAATGGCTATTGACAAAACTAGTTAAAATGGCTATTGACAAAATAGCTATAGACAAAATGGCTATTGACAAAGTAGCTATAGACAAAATGGCTGTTGACAAAATAGCTATAGACAAAATGGCTATTGACAAAGTAGCTACAGACAAAATGGCTATTGACAAAATAGCTACAGACAAAATGGCTATTGACAAAATAGCTACAGACAAAATGGCTATTGACAAAATAGCTACAGACAAAATGGCTATTGACAAAATAGCTATAGACAAAATGGCTATTGACAAAACTAGTTAAAATGGCTATTATTGACAAAATAGCTATAGACAAAATGGCTATTGACAAAATAGCTATTGACAAAATGTTATTGACAAAATAGCTATAGACAGAATGACTATTGACAAAACTAGTCAAAATGGCTGTTGACAAAATAGCTATAGACAAAAAGCTATTGACGAAACAACTATAGACAAAATAGTTATTGACAGCAAAGGACAGCTGTAGACAAAATGAATCAGACATTTTGTAAACATATGAACCAAGGGGGTGCTGCCTCCCCTTTTGACAAACAGATCTGAAAATCGATTATGAAATTCTGGAATTTGGTGCAAATTTCAATGTTCCAAGCACAGGGTGCCCCCTCTTTTCCCAAATTCTGGCTCGGCCCCTGTTTTTGGTTGTTCAATCTGCCTCAGATGATGCACCAAAGTTGCCTTTGTTGTCTTGCTTTCTCTGGTCACTCTGTCTGGTTTCCTCCTGGCTAAAGATTAATTTGTCCAATTTTGTAATGTTTTGGACAGAATTTTGACTCGAGGATGAAAATGTTTAATGCCGTTCAGAAGTGGCCGAGAACAGCCGAGAATTTCTCGCCTCCATCTCAGATGATCCTGCAATTTGCTGTGAAGGGATGAATATTGATTTTTTCTTACTAATGCATCAGTTCCTTTCAAAGAACTCCTCAGCTTCCGCCACCAGAAAGGAATCGGTCGAGTGGAAACTCGCCGCAACCATAAGCATATCCTTTCTCATCTTCTGTAATAGCATATTCTGGCGAAGACCCACGTTTCTCCTAAAAAATATCGCAGTGCTCAACATTTGATATTTGGTTTACTCGGTTTATGCTCGTCTACGAATATAGGTCTTCTCCATGCCGTAGGGGGCATCTCAAAGTTCGTCTTATGTTGAAGAAGAAGACATTTCATGCCGTCACCTAATTGATGTTGTTAATTAGCTATGAATTATGTAATTAGTCTGTTAATTAGCTGTGCTAATTGTCTCCATTGTGTCTTTTTTCCAGGAGGATGTGTTGAAGCATTAAAGCCGCCCACAACGAAATCGTGCACCCCAGAATGTAGCGTCCCGAATACCTACTGTCACGATATTAATGAATGCCGATGTTTGGAAGGTTTTGAAGCCATCCTCGACTCACAGGGGGCGGTGCGTGACTGTAACATGACCCTCAACGCAAGTCAGAAAACACAAGATGGTACGGAGATGCTTGCTATCTACTATCCACGTAAGTGCATGCAATTTAGAATCACTTTGGATGGAGAGTGTAAAATGTGGAATGGAGGCGGGCGGTGTGGTGTTCGTGGGTCGGGTCGAGAGGGGAACTGTTTGAGTGTTTGTGGGAATGGAATGTTTGTGGACAGTTGATGTTTGAACTGATGTTAAGTAAGCGTGCATGCACTACTAGTATTCCTACTGGTATTTTGGTGTTGAAATAGGAGGGAAATTGTTGTGAATGTTGAAATGGGAAAATGAGTGAAATGTTGTTGACAGAATTTGTTGAGTTGAAACTATGGCCAGCTACCTATGAGCAGGCAGAGGTTAATCTTTAACGTCGGATGGTGACTCGAAAAATCGAGGGGGATGGGGTGTTGGGTGAACTGTTGAAAAACAACATGGAATTGGGGCAAAATTGCAATTTTTTGGCAGGTTGGGTTAAAACAGAGAATCCTTCGGGCTAATGAAAAATTTTGGGGTTTGACACTATCGGGCAATTGATAAAATGTTGAATGGATGGTATGTATAACACCAGCAGTGCATTTCATGAAGGAATCATGCTGAGCTCTAAATTGCATGCAATTACACCTTTTTGATTGTTTTTAGTAGAAAGAGTTTGATGAAAAACCTAGTCCTGGAGATATCATGTCAGTTTATTGAAAGAAGAACTGGAAATTGCATGCAATTTAGAAATATTAGAAGTTTGATTTAATTTGGGTTAGACATGTGTCAGATAAGATAGCAGCTCCTGGCTTTTCAAACATGTGAAGGCCAGTTACCAAGATGCAGGTAACCGGGAATGCTTGAGTTTTGTTTTTGACTCTTTTTTGCGAAATCGCAGTGGATCTAAAAGCTTTACTCGGCTGCTTGGCATCATCACATGCTGAGATCTTCCAAAATGTAGAAAAACAGAAGGCACGACAAATGAAGTCTGGGCATTATAGATTGAGATTTGGCTATGATTGTACCCTTGAGAAATCATCGTACTTACGCTGTGCGTCTCATCTAAATCTTACCCTTAGCCCGAGTACGACCTCGTCAACGCAGTGTTAAGTCACCAACAATTACCCAAGTCTTAATGATTGGTTCAGGGATCCATTAGCCCGGTTCTGATCTGAGCCTTCGTCGCGACATCAAACAAATAAAATGAGACCTCACGCTATTAACAGCAGCCTTTCTTGACACAACATTTGGTAGAATCACGCTAAAGAGCTTACCTCACAAGTCTTAAGCTTTGCTAGAGGCAACTGAGGCGGCGGGAGGGGGCGTCTCCAAGGTGCCAACGGTGAAACGTACTAATAAATCTTTGTGACAAATGCAAGACATTGAACATTATTTCAACAATAGAGGATGTGCAGCGACGATTGTGACGTCACTGCTGCGACGAGATGCCGCCATGTTGGACATCACGTCCAACGCATTCGTAGCTTCAGATGACGTCCAACATGGCTGACGTGCGAATTATGACATCAATGATGACGTCACGTGAAGTTCCTCTATAGAGGTTCTTCACTGATGTCACAACGGTCACGTGACTCCAAAGAATCGGCCATGTTGGCCGTCAAATGGCCGGCGATGACGTCAAAACTGTCACGTCATGACATTTTTACGTCACGATCTGTGTGTTGACGCTGACATTCTGATGGCCAATATGGTGGCATTGTGTCGTCGTGGAAATATGACGTCACGTGAAGAACCTCTATAGAGGCTATGCACTGACGTCATCAAATGACGTCATCAATGGGTGTGACGCCACGTGTTGGATGGAAAATGGACGGAGCACGTGGTCGATCAGATGCACTGTGTCAGCATGTCACAACGTTCCATCCAACATGGCGTCACCTCGGTGATGACGTCACGTGCATAGCCTCTATAGTATAGGCCTATTTATCTCTTGATGTGCTTTTCCATGAAGTTGCCAGCAGGCAAACATCGGACCTTGTCTTCTTATCCACCGTAGATTTGGCCTCTGATGGGCTTTCCATGAAACCTGCCCACAGTTAAACATTTTCTTGGTGTTTCCTCCTGGGGCTGTCTTTAAACAAACATGAAAATCTCACACTGCAAAATATGGAAAAATCTCTTTATGTAGAGTATCTGAGAACCTCTTGCATTTCCACACCTTACATTTTGTACCAAAAACTTTAAAACTCTGTGTGTAAGTTTGCCACAGTGCACATCCATTCATTTCAAAACTCATCCTGAGGTAATCAGTGGTTCTGAATGCTCACTCCCTAAAGCCTAGTTCATACTTCGATGCAAGACCATCAGCGTCCGACGCACGATCAAATCTGGATGCCGACTTCGCCGAATTGGTTCATAGTCCAGCGTACTTTAGCGACGGCGACCTGTTATGAAATGATTTTAGTAATTACAGTCTCGCGATTGGACGCCGACCAAATCTCACGACGGGGTCGGCGTCGAATGCAATATCGCGCGTCGGTCGCTGGCGATGCTGGTGCGTCGAAGTATAAATTAGGTTTATGTCACCTGCACATAAACGAAGGGAGAGTAGCGGTACGCTCAGAACCACGATTACCTCAGAATGTTCAAAACTATACATTTGTGCATGCAGTCTTCAGTCCTTTTAGTAGTTTCAAATACAAACCAGTAGTATGGATTTTACGGTTTTCTGTCTCAAGGCCCATTTCCACTACCGCGGATTCCACCGTGGTCGTGGCGAGCGGTGCAGTTTTCACAAGCATTAAGATAATTAACACGCCATGTATTGTTTGACCACTGAAGGAAATTCCCATTTCCACTAAGCAAATTCCGCGTGGTTTGTAGTGAGCGGTGCGGTTTTCACAGGATTTTGGATAATCCTTTGATGGTTTAACAATACATGGCGTGTTACTTTATCCCAATGCCTGTGAAAACTGCTCCACTCGCCGCAAACTGCGGCAGTTGCGGCAGAATCCGCTACTAGTAGAAACAGTGCTTTAGGCTCAATCCATACCTCCTTGCCGACCACAGAATCTGATGCGGAACCAGAAGTACTTGGTTTGGAATCAGCGTGGCCAAAAATGACAAAGCCGTTTCCATTCCGCAAAAAGGCGGTGAGGAAGTATGAATCGGGCCTTAAAGGCGGTGAGGAAGTATGAATCAGGCCTTAAAGGCGGTGAGGAAGTATGAATCAGGCCTTAAAACCAGCTTTATTCTATTGTTGGTTTACAGATCCACCAACTGCAAATTTCCCTGAAAAAAGTAAATATCTTTACACAATTTTAAATGTTTCGATTCTGCTTATCGTGATTTGCTAATATTTGCTGTTGAAATCTGTGTCGATGTTTGTTTACAGTCCAATGACTGACGTGACTTTCGTCGGCAGACGTCAACATGGAAAGGGATGATATTTTCAAAATAATCCCAAAGTACCCCTCAGGATCTTTCAGGGGTACCAAGTTTTGGGACTGTTGGATTTCTCCTCGCAAAACTTCAGTCCTTAACGGCTTAGCTTTACATTTGATGAATTTTCAAATATCGCAGAATTTGGTGGCCATTTTTTGCTGATGTTTTGTTATTTTAAAGAAATGTACCGTATAAATGTTGATGTTTCCTGTTGTTATTTGGACGTCCAGAATATGTTCAGGAAATTTTTACCAATGTCTCGCCCTTCAACATATTGACACCCACAAGCAATGCACACATACAAAGTCATTCACAAAATTCATTTGTCAGTTTTGAAGCAACAATAGGGACTGATTAACTGTTGGCATCTCAAAACGCTCTATCCCTTTCTACACGGAGTTGGTTTGATCTAGTTTGAGGCCAGTTTACTTGCTTTTTGTATCGTGAAAAAGCCATGCCACCTGTACTAACCTTCCCTTTTCATGGTACATAAGTAATGCCTGCTGTACACGATCAAATTTTTCATCCAATTTTCTGAATATGCTCAATAAAGGCCTACATGCGGGTTTATACATTGAAGCCCCAATAGGCCCAGAATCTGAATTTCAAAAAAATTGGATGAAAAATTTGATCTTGTACAACGGGCATAAGTGAACGGGCCTAGAACCGGATTGAACCAACTCTGTGTAAAAAGGGCTTCTGTCTTGATGCTAAAGGCCCGTTTCCACCCCAACGGTTTCCTGTCCTTATCACATGGTGTTCAGATGCACTGTGTTCCATTTGCAACACAACAGGAGAAATCTGTCAGAAAAAGGCCTCTGGAATTGGAAAGCTCAGGATACCTCACTTCTCAAGGTGTTATAAATCATTTTGAAAGCCATATTTAATATGTCCAACATGAAGTGCTCACTGCATATTTTCATTATTTCAGAAGACGACGTCACAAACTTCTGGATGTACGCCGTAATCGGTGCTGGTTCCGCCTTCATTATATTCGTTGCCATTGCCCTCTACACCATGTGGTGAGTATCTGTTTTTTTCAATTGGGATTAAAATTGCGTACTTTTACAACACATTTGGGAAATCGATATGCAATTTCGGCGACAGTATGTCGGACATTAATGATTTTTTGACTGCATGAATGGGAACAGTACTAAGTATATTGTTTCACTTGTGACTAAATCAAATGTGCACTTCACATTGGTACTAAATAATGTTGTAAACATGAAACAAACACTGAGAAACCAAAGTCATTTTCACAGCAAATGCATGCAAATTATTGTATGTATGATACACATGCACTGTCCTTTACCCCCTTCAGCATACCCCTTCCCCTTTTACGAGATTTATACCCCTCAATTTTCTCCTGACTAATACACTAATAGATCGCAGAAGTGCGGGGGTGCAAATGTCAAAGATGATGAAAAGGGTGGGTCAGGGACGTAATAGTGAGCTTTCGCAAGCCCCCGGTTAGGCCCTACGACAACGTTTATCTATTGTGTGGGTATACCCAAACAATAGATAAACGTTGTCGTATGGCCTAACCGGGCGCTTGCGAAAGCTCACTAATAGCCGTACTTACACTACAAACGAAGTCCGCACTTCTCCTGCTTACACTACAAAAAAGGCAGGTGTAATGAAGCCCAGGTCTACAAAGTCTGGACTTCCTAAGCCTGGATAACATGAGTGGGTCTAGATCAAGTCCGGACTTGACCCGGACTTCTACTTAAGGTTTAAGTGCAATTATCGTAGTTCTAGACCCAGCAACAGATGGCGTTGCGATAATTACATGTGTTATTACATTGAGTGACCCGAGGATGTGACCTCCGAATTCACCTGCGATCGATGGGTTTCGTACTAATTGGATTTGTAGTGTAAGTGCGCTGATGAAGAAACCCGGACTTCAAATGAGTCCGGACCTGAAAACAACCGGACTTCTCTTTGTACAGTAGTGTAAGTACGGCTAAACTGTGAACCTTTGTAGTGTTGTTGGGTTTGGAGGGGGCCCACATTCCAATATGAGTAACTCAAAGTGACTCCAGTTGGGGACCAACATTTTAGGCTGTCAGAGTGGTACAGTGGAAACATCATCACCTGTCACCCCTTGGGTTATGGGTTCAATTCCCATTCGGATCCGGTAATCATGTCACAGTCTGAGTGACTCTCTTTGACAGCGTAGATTCTCTCCCGGCTATCTGGTTTCCTCCTGCCGAACAATAAATTCACCCAATGTTATCTACAGAGCCTGGTGGTGTAGTGGTTCAGGTCTCCGACTAGCGGTCAGAGGGTCCCGGGTTCGAATCCCACTGGGCGTGAGACTTTGGCCAAATCTCTTTGCCTCACTGGCCTCTCTCCACCCAGGTGTATAAATGGGTACCGGTCGGAAATGCTCAGATTGTAGCGCTGAATGAGCAGCTCATCTGAGTTCTACTGAAAGGTTTTAGGACAGACTGGGGTTAAAGTGTAAAGTCGGATGAGGACCTCTACCGTAGTTGATATCAGACGATAAACCCAAACTTTAACTTTAACTTTTATATGCCATACATGTATTTGGTGTTCAGCTCTTGGGTCAATGTTTAAAAGAGGGCACATCTGTGATGTGACACCTGAGGGGAACTGGTTTCAACAAGTATGCTTGTAGTGGGTGGTCGACGTGCACTCAACATCACAGTTGATAAAATATTCACGAATATACACCAATTGGGCCTTCACCCCTTGTTGTTTTGTTGGAGTCATGTGACCTGCCACTGTAGCTGTTGTCAACCGCTGTCTCTTAAGCCCCGTTCCCACTGCAGTGGATTCCGCCGTGGTTTGCAGTGAGCAGTGCGCTTTTCACAGGGTTTTGGAGAATCCTTCGATTTAACAATCCTCTGGTTTAACAATGCATGTCGTATTTGTTATCCCAATGCCAGTGAAAACCGCACTGCTCGCTGCAAACTGCGGTGGAAATTGCTATAGTGGAAACGGGGCTTAACAAAGGTCAAAATATTGTGTGAAATATCAGAGGTTGCAAAGAAGAAGATTTTGAGTGGGAGCTAAGAAAAATCAGTGGAGCGTGGTGGTTGACGCGACGGAATGGTGACTGAGAGGTTGCAGAATTGATACCTAGTCATGTTGCCACGGTACTCTCAACTGGTCTGAAATCAAGTGATGCACTGAATGTCAGCTGCTCCTCGATTCCCCAGAAAGGTTTCTGGAGAGACTGGGGTGATAATGCGAAGTGCTTTGAGACCGTATACAAGTGGAAAGCACTAAATATGAACTTCATATCATTAATCCGAGCTGATCCTGGGCAAACACTCCAACAAATACACTCTGAATTGTTGGATTTTCATCCTCATTCAGTTCTCCTTGAGAAAAACGTAAACTTTTGGATGATTTTGGTATAGCTTGCATGGAAAGTCTGTCTCATGTCAATTGTGTCTTGAAAATGAGTATTTGCTAGTATATAAGATAAAACACTTTAGTTGGGAAAAATTAGAATTTTGAAATCCTGTATATTTTTTGCCCTGTCTCAATATTGTCTTACCCTCCCACCCCCTGGTTCCACATTCATGATAAAAAGTGGGCAATACCATTGTGACCTTGTAGGAGGTTTGACCTTGACCTGACCTTGAACTTTGACCTTTGTGGTGGCTTATCGTAGCATTTACTCTTGCATGCAGTCGGCATTTTGAGAAAGAGCGACGTCAACAACAAATGTCGTGTGTGGAACAACAATCGGACTCCAACCCAAGCACCGGCCTTACGAATAACACCCAACAATCCCATTCCAAAAAAGGTAGCCATTTTGTTTTTTGTGTGATATTAGTACTGTGACCTCAAATTTTCATGTGGTTGAGACATTTCCTTGCTTAGATTGCCCATAAACACAAAGAAAGGAAATCACCACAATTGATATTTCAAACTTATTGATGAACTCGGAATAGACGATATCACTCCAAAAGAGCGCAGCACCTGACGGGTCCAGCGTCATGACGTCCCGCACGTCATTTCATGATGTCTTGACGTGAGACGAAAAAAAATCAAATTGTTTCCCGACGTCATGATCACTGAAACAACAGGATTTTTTTCGAGTCATGTCATGGCGTTCAGAAATGACGTGCGGGACGTCATGACGCTGGACCCGTCAGGTGCTGCACTCTTTTGGAGTGATAGAGTCAGTTGATGTGCCCTTTGTCGGCAGTATTGATAAACACCCGTGAAATGTTTGGGGTCGACAGTATTTTAAGTTTGTTGTGAATTTGCATGTTTGTTAGCATTTTGTTGGCATCCTGTCCCCCACCTTGGCTTTCTTGCATAATTCTCAACTTCCTTGAGTGGAAAATACCCTTATTTCATGTTTTCCTTGAAATATGACACATCTCGCAAAGATACCATACACAACTCCAGAAGAGTCAAAAATAGTAATGAAGTTGAAAGTTCACTTTGGAAGACAAATAGCCCCCACACACATCTGGCTTTTTCTGTCTTTCTTAAGCTATTGGCCATAACTTCAAAGGAGTGATGTCCATGTGTATAATACTTTGGTACAAGGGCTCAAACTACAAAGCCAAAAAACCACCGTTATCCCAAAGCACCACTTTGGAAATACCGGTATTTTGCCGTATTTTTTTCTCTTTGGTCATCTGATTTCACAATCCTTCACATCAGATTCTCACTAACAACACAAACTGACCATGCACTCAGACTTATCATTGTTTCTAAGGGCAAGTTCACCCAAATAATTTCGAGTCCTCAGTTTGCAGTTTACTGACAAGTATAAGTCCTCAATATGCAGTTGACCCAAACAATTCTAAGTCCTCAATTTGCAGTTGACCTGAACACTTGTAAGTCCTCAGTTTGCAGTTGACTTGAACACTTGTAAGTCCTCAATTTGCAGTTAACCTGAACAATTGTAAATCTGAATTTGCAGTTTACAAGCCCAGTATCGAGGACAGTGCCTTCAGCTGGAGATGCTAAGCTCCACGAGACTATGTGCTGCATACTAAAAAGCACGCTCAGTGTGTGGGCGGCCTGTAGAACCAACTGATGCTCACCAGCAGCTGGTCCCACAAATCCGGCCTAAAGTCAAGTTTGCTGCGGTTCAAACTTGATCATCCCTGTGCAGTCATTCAATAACGATTCTCTAGAATTCTCCATACCAGTATGTTAATCAGACTGCCGCAAGTCAAATTCTGACTCAACAAATGTGACAAAAGTGAAATTCCCATCTAAAAGTTTGCATATCTTACGGGAGAACTTGCCTTTGGTGATTTTTGCTTCATTTTAACATATATTGCACAGCTGTGTTTTCTGAACCAAATCGATTGGCTTGCACCGTTTGCCCTCCAGTGGGAGGCAGGATCTCAATATGGGCTGATATTTATAAAAGCTAGCAAATGCTTTTACTTTAAATTTTGTAGTACATTTACATTGGACCTCACTGTGTAAATCTTAAGAAAAAGCATTTGCTAAGTTTTATGAATACCAGCCGTTATCAGTGGGAACATGTTCAATGGAAGGAACAGCCCTATCTCGCACGGTTGAGCACACTGAAGTGTGAGTCTTGGTATTACTTCAATGAAACACAATCCCACTGATTACAAGTAGATACTGCATTTGCCAGTAGAGGGCAGCATTCTGGTTGCCCGTTTGTTACTAGATTCCATCATTTTCTGACGGGATTTTCTGGTGTTGCCATCTCAGATTTGGATCAGGAATCACATGCTAAGCATGCTTTCAGAGCAGTCATGTCAATTTTGTACCACACATGGATCATGGGCTTGCACCACCTGACAATAAATTTGTTTTTGGGAGTGTTCCTACCTGGTCATCGTGTCATAGTCTCGTAAAAAATCTTTCTTTTCAACTTATCATACGGTATATGAAATTGACATGGTTGCTTGGCCCATTTTCAACCCAACACTTTTCATTTCTAACCAGCTTTATTTTTGCACTTTCAAGTCGGTCTGACCTCAGTTCATCCTCTACACCCCATGACCCCGGTAAGTTCGCTTCTACCAAGAGCGCCACCTAGCTATCCAATTGGTAGTGTCTCCTGTCTTGTCGCGTTGTTTGTGATTTCATGTCACTGCGGGCACCGGCTAATTTTGATTTCATTTGGCAGTTGAAATGTCACGAAAATATAGCCTCCTGTTATAACCTTCAGTTTGTTGATGGCCATGTACAACATCAGTCAAAAGTAAACACCCATCAATATTTCTTCATGTACATCGTATTTGATTATTCATTGTGGATTTTGACATGGAAGCCATCGTTCACGACTTAATATCTCAGATTTTCTTATGATAATCATGACATAAATATGTCAGTGTTTCACTGAATGCTGATACAACAAACATGAAGAAGAGACATTGGGCATTTACTTTTGACAAAGGCTGTACAGATAAATGGCTTCCACAAGATTTACAAGGCAATCTGATGGGACACTTACATCCTAAATCTCCCGTTCTATATTCATATGCCAATGTTGCAATGCCTACAGCGTCGAATTCATAACGAATCATCTTGAGACTGAACCATCAGAATTTTTTTCAAAATTAGCCTTTGCCTAAAGCGGATTCTACATCATCACGTACGTATGTCATAATCCCCGGCGTTATAAAGTATGTCTGAGTGTAAATGTTGATGGAATACAACACTTGTAACTCTGCTTTAATGGAATTCAATGCATTTCGCCATGATTTCCAATGGTAATTAGCTTTCAGAAGCTAAACTGTAGCACTCAATGAAGTTTTTTTGATCGCACTTGTTCAGAACATCATTAACAGTGCATTAAATCAGACTTGTCATAAGTACAATGGGCTTAACTGAAGGCGGTCTTCATAATGCCTGAAGAATTTGGTGATGGCATGGACATTGTTTTCAACAACTGGGGCTTTGATCATGAAGCTTTTGGGGATTGCGAAGCTGTTGTTTACTGGTCTTGCCATTCAGTTCCTGTGACAGAAAAACTGTGGAAATGATGGTAGGGCCTACCGATATTAGTCAACTTGTGGGTCTAAGCCCGTCGAAGGCCTTGTGAATATGGGCCCCATGTCAGAAGGCCTACGGAGGCTCTGTGGATGGTCCCTTGGCCTTACCTCTGTTGGGAAAGTGTAGTAACTGCGCAAGTAGCAAAACGTTGTAAAGCAGAGGCCGCATGCTTGTCTCACCTGCTCTGCACACACACCTTTTACTTTTGGCGATCTTTGGGGAGGTATCCTCAAAATAGAGGTGTCCGGAGTGTGAGAGCACACATCCCGCTAGGGAATGTGTTGATGTGCTGTAACATCATCTGTCAGTTTTTGCATGATTCTAACGTACTGAAATAAAATGTTCCATCGTTTTTCACTTTCTTTAGTAATTCTCTCAAGGAATGAAAAATGCCGTCTTGACTAACATCGCAAAACGGAATTACTTACAAGTTTTCGCTGATTCTTTTCAGACAAAAGAAAATGAAATGGTATTAAAGGTGAAGTCCTCTTGCATGAATGATGGGACACTGTAGTTAGTTTAGGCAACACTTGGGGCGCTACTCCACATGAGAATACATGTATTCTTGTGTGAGTTGGCTCTCAATGGGCAATTTGCCATTGTTGTTTTCTTTATGGCAGAGTTGCCCATATACTTAGAGAGCCAAATCCCACCCGGAGGACCAAGGGCACTACGATTGCCTATAGATTTCTATGGGTGAGTTGCCCATATAGAGCCAGATCTCATGTGGAGCAGCGCCTTCAGAAATACAACAATTACATTCTTCCCTAATTTCGATTCTCAGTGTTTTTAGAGAAAAATTTATTCAGAATTAACATTAAAGAAGTGGTTTAGTATAAAATAACCTGTTTTCTGTTAGCTTCTGTTGGCTTTTCATTCCTTGAGTTAGGGAGGATGTGGAAAATCGCTATTTTTCTCCAGTTTTCTATATAAATTGCATGTAATCATGTTCTCATAAATCATTTCTCTTATCTGTTGACATTGTGTCATCCTAACTAGCCCCGGGCTGCTGTGTACATCCTGTACATGAGTGTATTGTAGAATCTTGGCTTGTTGGGATGACACAAAAATGTTGCATTTTCTCTCTTCTTACTCTTTGAATACTTCCTTGCTTTGAAATAACCAAATTTTTGTGATTGGCATTAATTTCCTAGATTATCAAATTTCATCAGACTGTGCATGCCTTTCTGCCCCTTAGTGGGCAGCACACCAGGCTACAGACCTGTGATGGTGATATCGCACGCAATCTGATCGCCAGTGAGCGAAATCGGCTGTTGACACCTGGTGTGCGCTTGACAGCGTTGCATGGAATCTTCTCACCAACAATGGTCGCCCAATATCAAAGATACGCTAACCGATATCTCCTAGTCTGCAGTGGCTGGCGAGAAGCTCAGTGGCAATCAGATCGCTTGTGATATCACCTGGTGAGCTGCCTGTGTTATGGTCCCTACCCGTACTTATGCATTTCAGAGCTGGGCCTGATCTCCATAGTTCTGACCTAAGTGAATATTCATTGAACACTATAGGCCCATGGGCCTCTTCATTTGAAATATGCATTCGATGTAATAGTCAGCTGAAAACCTGATATAGGGGCCTCTTGTTGCAAACAACTTGCATCTTGAAACAGTATAGGCCCATGGGCCTCCTCATTTGAAATGTGCGTCCGATGAAGTTGTCAGCTGAAAACCTGATATATGGGCCTCTTGTTGCAAAGAACTTCAGAATCTAACAGAGTCAATAAAGTACTTTAAAAGACACCCCGTCCTTGCACTGTTTGAGCCCGTGAAATTTGGCTTATTTCTGTCTTTTTCGTGTTTTGCAGTCGCGGATCGAAAAAAGAGAGGAACCCAAGTACCGCCGTGACCGTAGTCGTAAGCCCTTCTCCCAGAGCTAGTCGAGATCAGGATGTATCGGGTGTGTCCATGTATGCTTTTAATGAAAATGGAGCATCGCCGTCACGGGAACGTCTCACACCTCATCTGCCTCATTTATGATGCGCCGGCAGAGATTTCTAATGGAGAGAATTCGATCGAAATCAACGTATAACGACTGGAAGGGGCAGTCTCCACGTCTTGCCGCACTTGTGATACACCATACAGAAGTCTAGTGATGCTAGATCTTTGACTCGACAAGTGTGTGAATGGTCCAATACCACCATGTGATACCCGTACGGAGGATTTGGTGGTCCTAGGTCAGATCAAAATGGTGCAATAGCTTTTCGGTCAGTTTTGTGCAGCTGACAAGAGGTACATTCAAACCAAATATGGTGATTCTAGGATATTAGTTGACTAGAATTGACGGCCTACCTTCAGGGTTACATTCATTGGACAAAACATTTGCCAGCCTGTTCGGCCCGAGTACACAAGGAGTGATACGGACATTCCTCTACATTATGCAGCCATTGGACATTGTTTTTGGACTGCTCTCAGCGCCCTCTTTGGAAGCAAAGGCTTATAAGTTTGTGTGTCTGCTATGCGTGTAGGAAGGCATGGGAACTTGTGGAACCATTGTAATGTGACCTTGAACAATCCAGGTCAGACTCTGACCTTGAAAGACATATGACCTTGAAATGTCATTGCCCAGCCTAATCTGGGAACCAATGCTTTGTTACCAGATGTTCTTTATGAGACTAAAATGGCCTGGGCCTGTGTGACCTTGAAAAGCTAGGTCACACATTGACCTCTAAGTTGTCAGAGGTCACAAGAAAACTGCAAGTGGATGTGACGGAACTTAATTCCTGTAACATTTTGTATATTTTGTATTCCAAATGATCACACTTGATTGGTCATCTTCGAAGAGCACAACCTCTACTCGTTAACTCCAGTTGGGACCAGTGGGAGTAAGCTTGGTTAAAGTAATTGCCAGAGGTTATGCAACAGTAAACTTTCTAGTACAAGCAACAGCCGTTACTTCAATCGACTACATTCCCACTGATTACAAGTGACTGCCTGATAGGAAGGCAAAGCAGCTAGTTCTTGAATTTAACAAGGACAGCTGCCGATTTGATTTCGTCATCTACCACTAGGTGTCCACACCCTCAAGGTCAAGGTCACCATAATATTTTGAGGGCGCGGATCTCTGAAAGAACTGAGCAGAGACGGGGCGGCCGGGTGTACATACATGCCATCCACAGTACCTATACCTGGCATGTGCTAATTGCAAAAAGCGGTTAAGTTTGGATCTGAATTTTGGAGCAAGTAGTCAGGGTTTTTCGAAATGGAGGCCTAAATCCCGCTAATAGGTAGGACTACTCAATGTCTTTCCACACTGCTCCTCGATTGCTTTATTCTACATTTCTAAAGTTGGTTGTGACACGAATTATTTGTACGCATGTCCATCACTTTTTAGAATGCAATGTGAATTTCGAGTCTGTATATTGTACGATAGTATTCTCAGTTTGTCCCCTGTTGTGTGTATATACGGGGAATCTTTTCAAAGTTCTGAGTACTGGGTACTGATAATTTTGACAACTTGTATAATAGACTGGAACCTCTGCATTAAGGATACCTTTGGACTGCCCGATGTTAACAGGTCATGGTTCTCCAATCATTTCTTAGAACTTTTTGCATTCATAATTTGAACTCAGTGTGGGTGTCTGAATCATGCAAGGTTCTCCTGGGAATTCGGCAGTGAAAGGACCGTGTCCTTAATTGAGAGGTGTCCTGGTAGAAGCGTCCAGTAAAGGGAGGCTTCACGGATATGAGTGGCAATAGCAGTAAAGGCCTCGTTCACCTGTGCGTTTCGTGCAGCGTGTTTACTATTTTCACAGGAAAATGATGACTACCGGTACGGTACAGTGCCGCACAATCCAAAGTGCAATCGACTAAAAAATGTCCATGTATAGGCCTACATCTTGTGCCATCAAGGGTTCATTTACGCTATGCCTTCAGACTACACTCTACCTGGAGTGGAGCGTTGTCCAAAGGCAAAGTGACCATAGGCCTTGATAATTCAAGTAGACTGGTACTCGGTCCCAACATAGCTCACGGAGAAAGGGACCGTTTTTGGGCGGCCATACTTGGCAGAAAGCTGCCAGGTTAGACGTCACAGAAGATGCTCCTCAGTACTGAGATTACTTACCTCACATCCCGGTCCCAAAATAGCTAGCCAATCAACTGCGGCGTTACACCAGGCAATACAAAAAGAGGTAGCCAATCAACTGCGACGTTACATCACACAATACTGGTCCCTAATCCGTTAGCGATGTTGGGACTGGGAGCCAGTCTATAATTCAAGATGACAAGTCTGGGCTTCAAGAGAAGGAAATTTTCAGCACCAGTTATAGGAAAATGATGTGGATAGCTTCTTATTCCTTAGAATGCAGTTTTATTTATTTGATAGTTTAATAATAATAGTCATATTATTATTAAAGTCTACTCTGTGTATCATTCCAGTTGGTATTTTTTGTGTTCCAAATTATGGCATGTCAAACTTCCAGATATTGTATCATATAACTCCTGGAAGTTTTTTTGTGTAAAAAGTTGTTTTTCTCTTATTTTCAAACGACCAAATATCATGAATATGGTGCTGATCTTGTTAAAATGTTGGTTGAATGTCCATTAGATATGTTAGATGCTTTTATGCGTATTTTTAGTTCTAAACTTTGCATATTTATGCATTATCTAGCCCCATTTAGCACCAGATACATCTTGCCCTGACAAGGTATTCCCATCACTCCTGCCTTCAAGCATAGTCAAAGGGCAAAGTGATTGTAGGCCTTGATTTATCAAGAGGCAACAGACATTGGGTCATATGAAAAAAGACTAGCAAATGCTTTTACTTCAGATTTGTACAGCATTGCCCAGTGCATTTGTATTGCAAAATTCAAGTACCGGTAAAAGTACCGGTATTTACTAGTTTTGTTTTAGTATCAGTTCATGTTAAGTGCTTTATACTCAAGTCACAATAGCAGTTGTAAAGTGCTTCATGGGACAGTGAGTCAGTATAGGCTGTTGCAAAGTGCTTCACACTATTAGGCTGACTTTCCATCCACGACGATTTTTGAGCATCAAGTGCCGGCTCGAAAGCATCGTTTGTTTCCGCGGCATTGGTCACAAAGGATGCGGCATCACACCGCTCATGGATTCTTAGCCTTTAGGCTACCGATACAACTCTAGAACTTAGAGAACTAGTTCATTCCTATTAATTTTGTGTCCTTAGTTGACAGTGGAGTGGACAACCACTGGGGACGAGGTTGACATTACACTTCGTCGTAAATTCACAAAAGCGAGAAGCATCTGAACTCTCACTGCATGCTTTGTTGTAAATAGGACAATCTGTAACCATGGTAACATAGTTTGTTGTTGAAATTGATAAACTTAACTTGTGAATATTCACAAACATTTTGTATGTGGAATTGAATAAACAAAACTGGATACCAGTATTTGAGAGGATTTTCTTGTTGGTTCAATCATAGACAAACAAGATGACACTGTAAATGTCGTATGGTTCCCCGATTACAGTACAGGTCACAATTGACATCCCTACTGCTTCGCGTAAGTTACTCGTAACTTACGGCTTTGGTTTCGCGTAACTCACTGCGTAACTCGCCAAAATCGCGTAACTCGCTTCGTAAATCACTGCGTAGCTAGCGAAATTCACCACGTAACTCACCTCATAAGTTACATGTAACATAGCTCGTGAGTTGTTGCGTAACTTACGCGAATTTAGGGATGTCAATTGTGACCTGTACTGTAGGTACTTCTATACCAATGTACCAAAGAGCCACGACCCACACAAATTTCAGCTCCCAGACATGATTTCATTGAGATTTCCGTGCATGTGCTCCCAGCTTAAAGAATATGTTTGACATCTGCTGCTCCGAGAAACATCATTGAGCGTGTCAAGTTGATTTGGAAGGAGACAGAGTACAATGAGATAAACAAAGTGATATTTTTTTAGAAAAGTTTTATTTAGGTGGTTTCATTTCATAGTGTCCGATGCACTATGTTATCACAGAATAAAGTGTGGCATCCACACCAAACATTTCATTACAGTTCGAACAGCCAGGATTAATGCTTTACAATGGACAAGGAACAAATCCAGACAGTTACCGTATTTGATTATCCACTAGCCGCACCATTGAGAGAATTCTAAAAACATCCTATAACCTGTTCAGTACAAAGGCAACCCGACAATGAAACACATTGACAATGAAACACACTTCAGTTCCACCTAAGTCAAATCAGCAAGTTCAAGCAATTCAGAGAATTTCAGTTACATCAAGAAATTTTCATCTAACAAGGCCCGCACACGCCTCTGGTACTGAAGGGGTTAATGGATTTCTACCTAAAATGGAGGCAAACCACGGCCTACACATGATGAGAGATCCTACAGCAGGGTTCAGAGTGGAAGAGTCATGTCTCCTGAACTTAAAGGAGTTAGACGCAGAAGTTGTAAACAAGCTTGTTTGTTTACAAACATGGTTGGCAAACTAGTTTTATTCCTTCGTGCAGGTGGCAGCACCAGTAGCGCCCCGTGATCGTTAGACTGGTGCCCGGTCCGATGCAACTCATTCGCGTCAGTACATATCACCGACAATAGGTGGCAGCACGGCAGGCGTCGCGTGGATAGAGAACCAGTGAGTGAGTGTTTACAACTTGGACGTCCAGCTCCTTTAAGCTTGAAAAGTATTGGCACATGTCGAGTACAACAGCAACAATGAATGCTTCTAAGGCTAAGAATCCATCCACACGATTTTCGAGCAGTTTGATGCCGTATCATCCTTTGTCCGTGACCAACGCCGCAGAAACAAACAATGATTTCGAGCGGCTAACGTTCGAAAATCGTGTGAATGGACAGCCAGCCCGACTGGCCTTGCTAACCACACAGCAGGCTGTTGATATCTTTGAAGCGAAGATGCTTTTGATATCAAAATGTAGGAAGAGGCCAGTTCTCAGTGGCGGAGCCAGGCCTCTGTGACCTTGCAACTGCGATTTTTTGGTGTCTCCAAACCACAAACCTGAAATTTTTCAGGATTTACAAGAAAGATTGTTTTTACATAGAAATAAAATTTTCAGATTGCTCTGCACTAAGCACAGATGTGAGACTTTTCTTGAAACCCTGCTATAGGTACAGTATGACTAATACACAATCAAGTACAGCAAATAGTTCCTATACTTCTCCGATTTCCTTCTTAGTTAATCTATATACTACAGTTTAAAATCCTTTTCTTACAAATTCATTCCATTTTCACAATTTTTTTACGTATGTTGCACTTGTTGTAAATACCATGACAATGGGGAGGTAGCCTAATTTTTTCTACCATTTGATGGCGCTGCGACCGTATCCACTTTTCCACTGTGACGTTGTACAGAACGTCAACGTCACACTGCCGTGATGTTGTGGCTTCATGCTCGCACCGCACATTGCCACGGAGATGACGTCCTGAAGACAATGAAAAGGCCTGATTTGGTCGCAGCGACATCTTTCCGTGGAGAAGTGGCGACCCCCTCATTCTAATATGATGGGAACCCAAATAGATGGCTGCTGCAGAGTCAACCAGATTCCGACAATATAGTAAATTTCCCCCATAAAAACCTGAAAACCATCAGTGACAGTCTTCCACATACCAACTAGCCAGTGAAAGAGACTTGTGCACAGAAACTGGCACTGCTGCAGCAGATAGAATGTTACACCTGCAAAACATTTACAGACAAGTCACTGGCTGACAGAGACACACGGATGTTTGACTTCTCAGTATGGACTAAAAGCGTGACCAATGCTGGTTTTTCAAGTCTTACTGGCAGGAGGCACTGGAGTGTGAAGCGAAAATATGTAAAAGACGTTCAAATTGTGAGTGCTGAAGTGGCGCGGAGGCCAATGGGATATCTACAAGCCAGAACAAAACCATACGTCAAAAAAGTTAACGTTTGGGTTTACAGTCTGATATCAACAACGGTAGAGGTGTTATGCGACTTTACATTTTAATCCCAGTCTATCCTGAAACCTTTCAATAGAACTCTCATGAGCTGCTCATTCAGTGCTACAATCTGAGCTGTATGCTGCAATTCATCCCGCATGTACAGCAAGCATGGTTTTGTTCTGGTTTTTTTCAGGGATGGCAGGGTGGTGCAAGAAGGCCTTAGGCACACTCAAGTTTGGAGTGAATTTCACCCCCCGGGTTGCAGTACTAACACAGAGAGGCATGGCCAGGGGAGGGCTGGTTTCACTTACTGGCTGAAACAGACATGGTCTAAAAGTACCCCGTATATTTCAAATAAAGGGGTCACAAGTCAGAAGAGGGCGCACACTCACTGCCAGCAGTAAGGTTATATCTTTCCATAACGGCAAGCAGGCGACATCTGCAGGAAAGTTAGTTGGATTGAGCACATTTCCAAAAGGCAACCTACACCAAATTTTGACAAGAAAATCATCTTAAGTCAATATCACATGTTGTTTTTGAGGACTGACGAATTCCCTCAAGCAAAAAGCTGTTAATTTACAAGTTCATTTAACCACCACTTAGAAAATGCCGCACAAAGCAATAGGTATCACCCCGCCCTGGGCAAAGGCAGAAATAGGCCTCTGGTCAGCTGAGGTTAACTGGGTTAAAATGAGACAGACTTCAGCCGAGAACACACCATTGTAACTTGGGCTTTGCGTGGAACAAGATCAATGGCTGACTTTGCAATATGAGGGTGAAATACGGGCGTATGTTTCCTGGGCATTACACCCATCAAAACTGTTTGCAACTTTGGCCAAAAGTGCAGGGAAGAGGTCAAAGGTCAGCAGATTTGTTTCCATATTTTACAGAAAATACAGATCCTACATGCTGTTCCTTTTCACTGGATTATTTAGGCATGGGGTCACATGAATAAAGACTAGTAAAGGCTTTTACTTTAATTTTGCAATACAATTGCATTAGGCAATTCTGTACAAATCTGAAGTAAAAGTATTTGCTAATCTTTATTCATATGACCCATGGTCTCACCCACTAATTACATGATTGTCATGTGATTTTCAGACGGATGTCAACCTCAAAATCTACATTCTTTACATTTTCGCTCAGTTTTTTGAGCACATTCAAGAAAAACACATATACATTGATTAAGTAACAATGCCACGAACCTATCTAGGATCTCTTTCAAGACAGAACTAGGATTGAGAACCTATCTACGATCTCTTTCAAGACACAACTAGGATTGATAACCTGAATGAAATCGCCAAATCACAACGCTAGGACCAATTGAATAACCATTTCACTTCTACATGGTTTTGAACATCACATCTGGTAATGACAGGCAGCTATGATGCCAACGTTCCAAAACAACAGACTTAACTCATCCACACCCAGACGGCATCTTCTGACAAAATTTTCTCGCATCCAATAATATTAATTGAAAAATATTTGAAGAAATGTTGTTCCTATCAACCATTTGAAGACTGTTTCTTCAAAATCTTTCAATTTATTCTTAAGGATTTTAGAAAATTTCAGCAGAATATTGTCTGCTCAAACCTGGGGGCAGATGAGTTAAATGATCAGGGCAACTCAAAACTGGAGACCTGGGTGGTTAAGATGTTCTGCCATCTAGTGACCTTTCACA
Source organism: Notospermus geniculatus (assembly GCA_002633025.1). Lineage (NCBI taxonomy): Eukaryota > Metazoa > Nemertea > Pilidiophora > Heteronemertea > Lineidae > Notospermus > Notospermus geniculatus. Next base: position 431,952 of record NMRB01000208.1, read on the forward strand.
GAACTAACCAAAGTCAATACCATGTGTGAGTTGAGGAAAATGCACCAAAATTGCAGCGGTCAGGTCACAGAGGTTTGGCATTGCCAGGATCTAGCGTCTCCGTTGATGATAGGTGGCACTGCTGACCAAACAGCAGGCTGTTGATATCTTCAAATCGAAGTCCTGACACTGATACGTTTGATATGATAATGTTGGAGGAGGGAGATCCCAGTGGCAAAGCCAGATCTCTGTGACCTTACAACTGTGATTTTGATGTACATGTACCAACAGTGATAAACCATGCAGACCACTGGACCAGATGTGCAGAAGCTGCAACAACTGGGTGCAGGAGCGAAAAGGCTATAACAACTTCTGTGACACGGACGCTTCACCCATCCTAGGCCGGTTCTGAACATTCTGACGACCTCCACGCGTGTGACCTTCTTCATCCTCCATCGACAGCACATAACACATCACTAACTTCACTCGGTTTAATACAGAACACGACAAGGGAACATTTTACAGCCACATGAAGGCAGGCGACGACGGCGCCACCTGGCGAGAATTTCCAGCACAGCTAATCATGACGGCCCCGTCAAGTAACCTCCATTGGTACAGCGCTATTGTCTTTAACAATACTATTATTGACCGGCGAAGGACTGTCATGATTTTCACTGAAAGAAAACAAACATTAAACTTCATCATTTGGCATCAAATCATTTGTGTATTAGGCCCTAGAGAGGTTGGCAGGGGCCCACCTTATAGCAGGCCACCTGGCTTTGAGTGTTCACAGGAGTCATGTGGGCCGCTAAGATGGACAGTGGTCTGTTTTAGAGACCATCACCGATCTATAGATGTCAACTTCTACAATGGGGAACCTGCAACTCAAGAGGCAGGACTGCAAGCATAAGATGTGTAAGATGTTAACTTGTCTGCCCCCAGAGTCCAGCAGACGGTATCTTCTGTCAAAGTTTTCTCACATCCTGTGGAATGGTATTGATTGAAAAATGTTTGAAGGAAAATTGTTCCTATCAACCATCTGAAGAACATTTCTTCAAATTTTTTATTCATTTCCAAGGGTTTTAAAAAACTTCAACAGAAGATACGGTCTGCTCTAACCTGGGGGCACGAGTTAAGACTTGGCAGAACAAGGCATCAGAGAAGCTGTGTCCCCCGCAGGTGTGCTATTTTTGATGCGGGGGCATATTGAAGTCACCAAGTATGTAGCTAGGCCTATCAACAATATGATGTAGGCCTACTGTAGTTGTGCATGTGTGGGTGGCATGCAGATCAGTGTAGCTCCACGGCGGTGTGTGCGTCTGACATCGCTGGGCCTATTTTATGCCAGCACGGGTTATGTACACACTGTAAAACAGTGCTGTGGAAGAGCAGAAAACAAACCCGGTGTGGAATGTCACCAAATGTTCTCCAAAGTACACCAGTTGTAACCAACTAAGTAGGCCTAGTGGCAGTTTTCCAATCCTGAAAGAGGTCAATAAATAGTTTGCAGCGAAGATTTCTGCACTTCACCCTAGGAAAGTGACTTTTATTCAGTTCAGAAGGTGCATGACGACATGTGAGTGACTGAGCATGCTGCATGATGTGAGACGACTGGTTTACGGCAAATCGCGACATTGCAATTTGGTTGTCGTTCTGTATTCGTAGGAAGTTAAAAGTATAAGAAAAACACTGGTAATGTTTTCATTTATTGTTCTGTTTACAGTTGAACTATTGATGCAGAGATTATATTTAATTAAGGTCACATTCTTTGCTAAATCGACGAACAAATCTGGAGCGTGACCTCGTTTCCAGGCGGCATGTTGTGTATGATGAGTACATTGCACGCTGTGTATTAGTGGTAATCATATGTCGAGGTTGGTGTTGTGGACGACGGACGAGACCCGTTTGTAAGTCCCCTGCAGTCTGTCGACTGCGGGGGACAACAAAGCAATGACCTCATGTCACGCCATTCTTTACGCTGTGCTCCAGGGTGAAATTGGGTCTTACGCTTGCTGTGCTGCCACGGGGAGATGTTTGCAAGTTCTTCCATTGGAATCTCACACATTCTGGATACTTACACAGGCACCTGTATCGTGGTCGTTGAGTTCTTGTTTGGTATCTTCAGCAAGGATGGCGTAAGTAATGAACAGGATGTATTGACAACAGAGATTGGCTGACTACCACTCGATGACGTGGATGATGACGTCATCGCCGTGACGTCCGACATGCTCGTCACGACCGATGACGTTAAGGATGATGATACTGATGATTGACTACCCGTAGTATCCGAAGTCGTTAGAATGGGATAGTTGAGCTGTAGCACAGTTGCAGCTGGTGAAGTGGAAAACACGTTACTTTTATCTGGAATAAATTTGGGAAAACATGAGCACTTGCATCTTCATTTGTGACCTGATCCAGCAAAAGCAGGCGCTTGTCACAAGTGATCATCACTGGTCATCAGTTCACTCAACTACAGTGCTTCACGTTTGAAATCTGCAGGAGCTCAATCAGTTGAGCTCCTCAAAGGCTCGGGGAGAGCTGTTCACACTCGTGAAATTGATGGTCAGTTACTTCAAGGATGCCGAGGAGCACGGTCAATCGAGCTCCTCAGTGCAATTTTGCGGGCGTGAAGGGGCACGAACATGATTGTGCCCATCTTATGTGAAGCACTGTAACTATTATCACTGCTGTCCACTACTATTGTCAACCTGCAGAGACCTAACATTTCAGCGCTTGTGTTGTAAGGCCATTTACCGTTTCCTCGGTTGCGACAAGCGTCTACTTATTGGAGAGGGGGTCACATAAAATCGAATGTGAGATGAATTTGGCTGTGGCAGACAAGCCGCTGCAAACACGTTTTTGGGAATCAAGGACAACCAACACATCAGAACAGTGTAACCCCTTCTGTGTCACGATACATTCCTGGTTATAATTCAGTGCGAGTCTTTAGCCCTTCAGATGCCAGGTTAGCATGATATAGGACTCGATAATGGGCTCTGGATGGCTGTGAGGATACTTACTATCATTGTTAATTGGTCCATTCGTGAGCGAAGAAGTAGTAGAAGTGTGAGTGAGTTGTGTAGCACCAACAGAAACATGGGGGACGCTATCCGGCGTAATTTGAGTGGAAGAATTCACCACCGCGGACGCAGCAAATTGTGCGGTGGCCGAATCCAAAGTAAATCTCGAAGTCGGTTGGGAGGAGAAGGAATGTTCTAAGTCGATCGAGCTATCTAACTCCGTCGTTTGATATCGTAAGATTTGCTCCTGCTGCTCGCGTTGCATTTGTAAGAGTTGCTCCTGGTGATCTTGGAAACTTTCTATGTTGAATTCCGTCACCATTTCTTGCGGCGATAGCGTTCCTGGTTGAGGCGTATCGTCTAATGGCGGCGTTCGTGGCCGGAAATGCAACCTGCAAAGGAGAAGTTCAAGGTTTATGTCCCCAAGTGGATATCCTGTCTACTGCAATTTGTGTGAACAGGGGAACCTTCTGGGGAATCAAGAAGCAGCTAATTCAGTGATCACTTGATCCTTTTAGACCAGCTGTGAGAACAGTTTTGGAGATGAAATCAACGATGATATCAGGGTTGTACTGTACGGCCAAGTGGTTGGCGCATTGGCCTCCGAGCCGGAAGTTAAGCAATGTAGAGCACAGTCAGTACGTGGATGGGTGACCAGCAAGGGTCATCAAAAGCTCGTATTAATTTTAACCAACTTAGATGAACCTTGATATCAGCTTTAGTTATATCAGTGACGTAGGAGGACACCAGAATGCCCATCTTCCTACCAATTACACGATCCGATATTCCAGTTTCGTCTCTGGGGTTCCTTCGGTGTGCTTTGGTGCACCCGAGGTCCAATACCGCCCAGGTCATGCAACCCAGGTGTGGTAAGGGCAGGATAGAGAGTCTATGGGACCCTTGTCACCTGCTATGCTTGCTTGTTGCACTTTTGCGACCCTGCCAGAGTCTACATGTCTTGCAGCGCCTGCCTTGGCGATTGATGGTCTACTGCCCGTTCCTCAACACTCACACTCACACTCACCAATTATTATCTCTGATATGCGATACAATATCACTATAATCTCCTGAATATGACGAACTTGAGCTTGTTAAGTCTAAATCCGTTAAACAGTCGTCCCACTTGGAAAACCCTCGATCCAGTAATAACCTGAAACAAGAAATGAAACGGTGATTTATAACTGATAAAATGTCACAGAAGAGAAGGTCGAAGAATGTCACTGATCTAAAAGAGAGGTGTGCATCCACTAGGCACCAGTTTGTCACATGGATACATGGCTTAAACCTCTTGACTACCAGTCTTTTGTAACCCATTTGTACCAGAGCTTTTTGAGAATTTTTCAGAATTATGACAAACCCCATAAACTATACATTTCTGTAAAGGTGATTGGCTCAGCTATCAATTGGTATTGGTCACTAGTTCATATCTGTGAACTGGTCATCAATAACTAGGCCCTAATATCGATTGATTTCATTGTGATTTTTAGTGACTTTCGAAAGCCCCGTCAAAGCACTCTTCCCCACTACTGTCATGGCTGTGTTGCCCAGACAGCAAACTTGCAGGACGAACTCCATAAGGGTGGATGTGCACCCTTACTTTCTTAAGAAACCAACGTGAATATCAGCGCCAACCTACCTGCCACCTCGTCCTACACGCCGCCTCGCAAAGCCTATACACCTGCTCGGCGTTGTCAATGACGTTAATACATATCTATATTTCGGATCAGCACAACCGCCTTCCTCTCGACTTGCCCAAGGCCAATTACCGAGCCTGCCAGTGACAGGCTGCAAAGGAAAGGAGCAGAATACAACACCAGAACTCAGGACTACAACTTAACAAGCCAAAGATCATCCACTTGAAATTTACTAAATGTGCGATGGGAAACACCCATGCCTGAGCCTCAATGCTCAGTAGGCACATTTCTTTGTAAAATGCAGGGATAATGTTAATTCTAAAGCGGAAGACACGGGAACTCACCGCCAGATATGTGCAGCCTTTCTTTCTCCTAAATGCATAGATACCATCCGGATCATTTTCATCTTCGTGATCCGACGGTGACATGGCCTGGAAAAGAGAGAAATCGACATCAGAAAACTAGCGTAACTGAAACATCCATAGTTCCTTTCAAAATAACATTCTGACTTGACCGTTAAGACAATTCAGTCATGATCATATGGCACAGAAGCATTGGAATAGTTGTAATTGGCACAAAGCGAGATTTACAAGGCTTTTGAAATGGCACTGCCTCTGTCAACCTCATTGAACTGGTCGAGGTCTACTGGTCCACTGGCCTGAGGATGCCCTTGGTCTGCTGATGACAAACTGCTGCTGTGGATGGGGAGCAGGTTGGTTAGTCCTGGTGATCGCGCCTTCTCTTGTAATGCCCCAAACAAAAAACAGATAAGCTTCCACGTCTTATCAGGGTGAGCAGCTGCACCTCTATCTTGGCAACCTCCAACAAGCCCAATCACCTCTCTCCCCCAAGCCCAGACCATCCAACTCACAGGAGAAATGGCTTCATCATCTGAAGTATAAGCGTCCGTATGTAACACATCCACTTCATTATACTGAGGTAACTGAGGTGTCGGCTGATTACTGGAAGATGGAACCGCTGAAGCCTGTTTATGTTTCCGTTTCTTGTATTCACGTTTCTTCCTAACATAACCGGCATCCTCCTGCAAGATGGAAACACAATGTGAAGTGCAACAGAAATATCCAACCATGGTGACCTGACCTCGGTGTTCTAGCAAGAAAATTTCCCAAACAGGGTGGGATGACTGCATTTTCCTATATGGTTTTAAGGCCCTGGATTTTCAAACAGGGTGGGAGTGAAATTCAAGGGTGGAGTAATAGAAAATACACTGCAAGTACATTTTTAAACAGGGTGGTAAAATGACCTCTGAATTTTGAACAGGGTGGTACCGCCACTGTAAAACTGGCTTGGCTACAACACTGGGTGATGTCACCTGCTGTAGTTACTGAGATAAACTTGAATATTGACAAGTCAAATTGTCCGCCGATTGTACCGTAGGTCAACAACAGAATTGACATACATGTATCAGAATATCTTGCGGCAATCACATCCAGGTATTTGTTGATATAGACTGATTGAAAACTAACAGGTTTATTATCACAGCTCTGCCTGGTGCCAGCATTGAAAGACATCGCAAATAATTTCTTGACACACAAGTTGTATTACACCACAGCCCTAACAACGCAAATAACTCGTTCATATCTAATGACTTACAGATTTTTTCCGAGCCCATTCTCTCCCAGGAGCAAACTGGTTGACAGGGATAAACGACGGAACCTTGTGCCTCTGAGCCAAAGCCTCATCGAGCAGAGCGCCGTTGAAGTCTTGGACTTGGTATCTAAGATTATGAAAGTTGAATGATGATATAGAGCTTGTGCAGCGGTTCATTATGACGTCACGTTTGACCGGCAGTCCACCATGCTGGCGGTCAACGACAAAGTGCGCCACGTGCAGATCGCGTCATGGTTGAAGACGCAACACTCCACTTGCGCTGACGACAAACTGCACCACGTGGGTCGCCGATGTCATTTGACGTCAGTTTGACTGGCAAGATGGCAGATTTTTTCGTGATGACGTGACCTGCACAAGCTCTATACAACAGAGTACAGTCTGGTTCACTCTTAAATCTTCTGAAATATCATGGCAGGCTGCCAATTAAACACCTACAGAACCTCAGATTTCTGACATGGCCTGATTCTGTCATAAGGACATGCAATTTGGTGTGAATCTACTGAAATGATTGTCTACCTTTTTTCAACAATCTCAATGGTAAGCTGCAGCAGTTCTTTTTTCGTCTTCTCTCTCCTTTTGATCATTTCTAACAAGGTCCTGGAAATGAAGAAAGTGACATCTATAAACAGCAGAACAGTGAAAGTCCAACGGTGCTCCAGGGAACATGGAATCAAATGACAACTACCTGACAGCCTTCAACACAATGGGTATGAATAAAGACAAGCAAATGCTTTTACTTCAGATTTGTACAGCATTGCATAGTGCATTTGTATTGCAAAATTCAAGTAAAAGCATTTGCTAGTCTTTATTCATATGACCCATTACTGCCTACTGGCATGACTGGTGATCAAAGGCAGTATCACTACTAAGAATCACTAGGCACCCCTCCAACTTACACAGCCCGGCTGAGGTCCCTTCGTAGTTTGAGCATCTTTTCATAGGATGTTTCATCATTTTTACGATTCTTCCTGGTCTGCATCTTCTCCGTCCTTCGTCTAAATGCAACGTACGGATTGTTCGTCGTTGATCCATCACGTTTTTCTGTTTTGACTGTCGGTATGAGAGGATGTTGCTGAAATGGAGACAGCAGAGATTGGTAAAAGAATCGAGGTTTACAATAGGTCAGCATCACTTCGCAAGTTCCCAACTGTTTCGTATAAAACCACAGAATTAAGTATTTGCGGCAGTCACAAGCGCATGTTGAAGAAGTAAAAGGGAGGATCCTGTCTCTTACATACATTATACTGTTATCTAAGGTATTAACTTTACCATTCGTAATCGTTTGTTCAGCCAGTAGTCGTACACAGCAATGATAAGATCATCATCTTCTTTGAGCAACAGTTTGGCTTCTTGCAGCGTCACAACCTGAAAGGATGGAAATATAGGGACATTACGATAAGTCATCACGGAAAATGAACTGCAGCACTATGCTTTCTTAAATAAACCACATAACAGAGAACTTCCACTGACCATTTTTGCCAGAAGCTGATTATGCCAAGCAGCCATATGGCCAGGGCGGAAGTTCCTTTGAATTTGCATGCTGAACCACCTCAATAGCAAAATTGACACAGCTGCATCAACTTTGACCCTTCAGACTATTTAAGGAGGATCTAAAAATAGACAGGGTCCAGTAATTTTCTGATGCAACATCTTTTGAAGCTGCTGCAATTTTCAAACACAGGTCACACCATAAGGAGAACCTGAGTTGAAAAGACATGACAAAGGAAGCTCAGGTAGGTAGGCATTTTTGTCAAGGTCAAAGCTGTGTAGCATATACCGGTAGGTCTTTCTTGAAAGAGGATGGGTCAGGTTCCCTTACAAACTTCAGGGAGAGAACTTCCTATCCTCCAATACAGAGGTCCTTCTCCTTCATATTGACAAGGAGAAAGGCACCAACCTGCTGTCCACTGCCTTTCTCTAGACGGTCCATCATCTCCTCAAACTGTAATGGCGTCACTTCCATCTTCTTGACCTGTTTCTGTAGCCAGTTCTCGTCTTCGCTGTCCATGTCATAGTCGGGGATTTCCTGATCCATACTAAATGCTACAAGGGAGATATGCATTCTGAAATCAATCTGTTGTTGCGAGAATGCTTCAATATACTGCAGGTACTGTCTGGCCCTAAAAGGGCAACAACCCAGCCCCCTTTTCCAGCTCATTTACCCATTCCAAGGATTGGAATGCTGGTGCAGTTCACAATAAATCCTGGTTCAAGAAGGGAGAAGATACAGGATAGACCTCTCTTTCTGGTAAAACATCAACCCAACACATGAATGAACCCTTGTGCATTGCGATGCTGAGCCTACCTTGAACATGGATGTACTGTTTTGGCTGCTTGAAATCGGACTTGTACAGTTTTTCATAATGGTTGCTGGCGCCATCGACTTCCGGAATAGGTATGACCAGGACTTCAGATGTTCCATAAACTTGCTGTGCCGATAATGCTCGCTGGAGATGGTGTTCCTAAAATGAGTTAGAAATAAGCCAACTACCGCGGTAATTTCATTTGTTGTTGATGAAATTCGGAGTCATTCTCCGTTAATAAAAAATAAAACATTTTAATAAACTCTTCTCCAGACACCTGCCACACATCTTATAGTTTCTTTTGTTTTATTCTCTAATTAGTGCGCTGATTCATGAGCAACATCTATAGCTTCGCAGGGAAGACATGTCAATCATATTAATGTGTGCTGGATTCAACAACTAAAATCAATGTCATTGTTGACATAATGACAATCAACAGGGCCAATATTAACGTCCCTTCACACCTAATTTTGGTGGTGCGGTTCCTGCAAGCCATGACGTCAACGTTATTTCAATGAAACGTCCACGTATGGTACAGAAATCGTGCGGGAAACTCGCACGCCGTACGATTACTGTGCGAATAATGCTTTATTGAAATACAGTGTGGCGATTTTGGTTATGAGATGTCAGGCTATTTTTAGCACTTTACTGTTTACGTCAGATCAGCTGATGTGAAGCATTGTGTGTTACGTAAGAAATACAACAGATTCAAAATGATGTCAATCATGTTAGCGTTACATTAGCATTAACGTATGGTTCCTTAAACTCACTATTGTAATGGCAGCATGCTATTATCATCTGATTTGGCACCAGCAGGCCTGGATATCTTCACCGCTGAAGGAAAAAAGAGGTACTTTTCCCAATCACAGTATCACTGAGCCTCTGTATCTGGAGGTAGGAACATTCACTATTGAATAGAATGACTTTTTGATATAATAGCCAAGGGACATACGAATACAATCATGTAGCTCAACAAAATTCTTCGGAGACATGTTCCAACACAATCCATGTACATATGAACACTTGAAAAGAGCTAATACAACAGCTGAAACAGCAGATTTTTATTAATTGGGATGGGAGCGATTGTCTGTGCAGCTGGTATTCAAGGGGATTGGAGAACAGTGGCATGGTTGCCACAGCAATCACAACAACACATTTAATGACTTTTAATGCCTTTTTAATGCCACGTCTAGGCATAATTTAATGCCAGTTGACAGCATTTTCGGGCCTCATATTCATTCAAATTGCACATCTGAGTCAAAGATAACGAAACGTTTTTGAACTTCCTTTATTGTTGACATGATTGAGTACACGCCAAGTCAACCTACTGGGTACCTGCTCAGGGATGCATGATTGCCCTGCAGTGCAATCAATGCTCTGTCACCCATTGCTGAAATCACTAATTGGCTTGGTCTAAAAGTGATTAGGCCTAAGGGCCTAACAGCGCGCGTGAGCAATGCTGTTTTGACACAACACCTACTATAGGCCTAATTTAAGACCTTTTTTAATGCCTCTGGTTGCTTTGCAGTAAAAATAATGCCTTTTTAATGCCTTAAAAAACACAGAATGGAGATAATGATTTTTAATGTTTTTTAATGCCCTGTGGCAACCATGAGTGGTAATGGTAAACCTGTATTGGTACCAAACAGTAGAAAACACAGCATAGGGCTGAAAGAAAATGTCATACTCACTGGATCTTCAAACTTCACATATGGCTGATAAATGTGCTTTTGAGCCTCACAGAAATCCCTAACTGGAATGTGACCTTGCAAATATACTACTCGTAATGATTCCATGAAATGAAAATGGAAACACATGGTGGGTTTACGAGGTGACGCTGGCCACAAATGATGGCGNAGGTATGACCAGGACTTCAGATGTTCCATAAACTTGCTGTGCCGATAATGCTCGCTGGAGATGGTGTTCCTAAAATGAGTTAGAAATAAGCCTACTAATTTCATCTGTTGTTCATGAAATTCGGAGTCAGCCTCCGTTAACAAATATAAAACATTTTAATAAACTCTTCTCCAGACACCTGCCACACATCTTATAGTTTCTTTTGTTTTATTCTCTAATTAGTGCGCTGATTCATGAGCAACATCTATAGCTTCGCAGGGAAGACATGTCAATCATATTAAAGCCCCACTGTATTGAATCGGAAAAACGCAAATCGTCGCCGCGATTCTTGACGACGTCAGCGTAGTGTAAAAATGTACTGCGCTCTATCTCAATGCATTAGAGCTCCCCTACGCAGTTTTTTCACACTCTGTTGAAAACTAGGCCTTGGTTATTAAAAGTAAGTATCAGGCAAGCATTTTGGAGACCTTCACGAGGCCCTGAGACCTCAACCTCCACTCTCCTAACATTTTGAAAATACCGTAAAATTCAATACTGTGGGGCTTTAATGTGTGCTGGATTCAACAACTAAAATCAATGTCATTGTTGACATAATGACAATCAACAGGGCCAATATTAACGTCCCTTCACACCTAATTTTGGTGGTGCGGTTCCTGCAAGCCATGACGTCAACGTTATTTCAATGGAAACGTCCACGTACGGTACAGAAATCGTGCGGGAAACTCGCACGCCGTACGATTACTGTGCGAATAATGCTTTATTGAAATACAGTGTTGAAGCCATTGCGGGTTGCGGGAACCGCACCAGAATCCGGTTGTGGTGTGAACGCCCTTTAGGGCCTATTGGTGTACAACTATCTTTACAAACAACAGTCTGTCATGCTTGTGTACATTCCCTGTACATTGTGTACATCCCCTGTACATTATGTACAGTGTAGTACATTTTGTACACGGAAGCATGTGCTATGATGAAGTACAGGGATCATACACACATTCAGTGATGGAATGGCGCCAATAGTCACGTGACATTTCGAAAATTCACACGCAGAATTGTGCGGATATCAGGCGCTAAACGGACAGTTATGGAATTAAAAACATCATACTGGAACTCAAGAGTGCATGTAGTGAAAGATATGGGCAGGGCTTCGGCACTTTTGAAAATACGACGCAATAAATTTGCGCGCCACATCCAAGATGGCGGCCAATCAGAAATCTGGGGAAGCGGGGACAATGGGGACGTACCGATTCCTCTTCTTTCTCCATTCCAGTGGGCATTTGCGGTACTGCACGATTAATGGCTGCAAAATCTCTTAAATCAGGAATATCCTCAGCCTCATAAACTGGCATGGGCTTGCCGGCGTCAAGCGCCCGGGCCCTGAACGACAGCTTACTCATTTTGATGACCTCGAATATGCTAATTAGGTTGGACGATACTTTTATCTAAATTTACGCAAAACCTGCCGATCAAAACTGGGAAAATTTAAGTGGAGGCGGTAGGATAGAAATCCATCTAGCTTATAAGCCGACCGTTACCACTCCTACCACCTCACATTGTCTTATATTGCACGTTTTATCCAAGCTTTTTTCGACGAAATTCACAATCCATCATGGCGGCGAACCAAACCCATAAATGCATCCCATAGTTCATAGCGCGCAGGTGCGTGCGCATCTTTTTTCATTCAATGCACACGAAACAGGACAGCAAAGGTATTTACTTATTTATTGACTTATTTTATGCCGATT
>NMRB01000208.1:457231-479710 GCA_002633025.1 Notospermus geniculatus
GATAGAAGATACTGCAGAAAACTATGCTTTGCGCCAAGCCGTCTCACTTGACGCAATGTCACGGCGTTCCACAGTACTCAAGAAGGGACACCTAGCTTTGGTTCAACAAAGTGGACTCGGGTCATGAATCCTAAAAGTCATACACCTTGAACCCTTTCGAAAGCAAGGCGACGACTTCATTTTTTACATCAGCATCTCGCTAATACCACAAAATGTGTCTTAGCAAAATTTAGTCCGATTTCAAATCTAGGTGTCCCAGCTTGATAAATACCAACTGATGCATATAATGGTGATAGAATACAAGACAACAGTGTGAATGTTATGAGTCGTATGCAATCCATGTATGGTTGGACAAGGACCGCATCTCCAAGATATTATAGCAAGCACTGTTCTGTGCCACATCTCACGATCAAGTCAGCTTTAATAAAACTGATTACAAATCCTAATAGGTTAATACATCAGTGAAGGAGTTGAGTTATGGCTTCCAACAGAACAGCAACATTTGTCAAGGGGACAGAGTCCCCCCCGCCCCAAGTACAAGAATTAACAGTCATTTCATGATTCAAAACATCCCCAAATATGGAAAATTGGTCCCTGTCAGTATTGTAATGATTTTTCTGCCAGGGCTGAAGCCAAGCATTATTGGCCCTCGCAAGTATGGAAGAGGCCATCTCAAGCTACCAGTACTCATGTTCCTCACTTGGCTAGGGTCTTTTACTCGCCCTTGCAAAGCCACAAGGCACCATGACTTACTGTCCCATGTGACAGACATGAAGAGCCAGGGAAGACTAATCCCATATGGCCCGGGCTGGATTGTAACCTGGGACCTCCCACTTGCTATGCAGACGTGATAACCACTAGGCTATCAGGATTCCTCCGTGTAGTCATGAGGTGAGAATGCCATATGGTGTCTGGTGACAGGTTAATCTTTGGGGTCGGACATAGGCCTAGTTTTATGTTCACTGTGTCAAACAGTCCCCCTCTTCCATTCCAAAGACTTATCAAAATCCCTGTTTACCTGCTCCTTCATGATAGGTTTATCCAGATTCAGATCCAGGAAGACATCCATATCACTTTCAGCACTTCCAAATCCATTCACGGATGACCCAAACTGATGAATGCTACAACCTGAAGTCAAAACAAAGAACTTTTTCAGGTCAAAATTACCATGTTCTCCTTTAGCCCTTCTGTACTGGGGAGGGTTAGCCCTAAGAAGTCAGCTTATCAATCTAAGGCAATTATCAGCCACACAGGAGGTCAGTGCCACACAAAAACTAGCACAACCTCGGCAAAACATCCCTTCTGCCAGCATTCAGTTGCCGAGAAAAGGGCAGTGGATCAGTATTGAGAGGCAGGACATAACGCCCCACCACATAATCCAGCCCAAAATACTATGGTCAAATATTCAGCCTCAAAAATCCAACCTGGGAAATATCCACTGAACAGTTCCTGCAGCATGTTGACAACTGAGGTCCTCAACTCTATATCCTCAGCAGGAAGCTTTAGTTCCTCCACAAGGCGTGTCATTTGATCATCAAGCTAAAAACGGAAAATAAATCATAGAGGACTGGAGGGAGATGGGGAAAAGAGATGACATACTTTTACTGATTTGGCCATGCGTAATTAATTCTGTTTCGTGTCCCACCATCACCTAAAATTGGCGCACGCGCGCTCCAAACACAACACAAACTGCATTTTTAACACGGGCCGAAACACGAATCAATACAGTACATGTCACACATATTGATATCCTGGGGGGATTTTGAATGGATTTAAGATGAAAAATTGAGGCATCCTGACCATGAAACAAGAGCTCTATCTGTTGGAACTTTGTTTTAATCTGTCAGCATCCTGGTTTTGTCACCAAGGATAGGAACTACAGCTTTCTCAGGAGGTATTTTAACAGTTATTGGGCCTATTTTTTTACCGATAGTTGTGTTGGGAAACTTGAGAATCTCGGAAAATGGATGCGCAATGCATTTCTATTAGCAGACAACAGTCCGAAATAGGTGCGGGCGCGGGACGCAAAACAGAATTAATTACGCACGGCCTTAATCTGTTGCAGGTTATGTGTATACCATTCTGTGGCATCACAATCCTGCTGATGTTACACACAGCCAAATGACTGAGTACGGTGGTCAGAATGAATATAAATGACCAATTTTGGATTGAACAGAACTTTGGTGTCCTTTGATTGAGAGATGTCCTCCTGGTAGAGGTGTCCGCTAAGGGAGCTTCTACTGTCAATGTACCAGACTAGCTATCCGAGTTTATCGGGGGTAATTTCAGAGGGGAGCAAGTTGCAAAGAACCCAGGTCCCCTTCAAGCTCTATCTTCAGAATGAGGTATAGAGGAATCCCACTGACGTCATCAAATCATGTGACTGGCTGTCAAAAAATGACGCAAACTGGCGTCAATAGGGTGCTACACGTGGATTGACATTACGCCTGACGACGTGACGAGACAGCACACGAAATAATGTCATCGCGTCATCGTGACGTTCCTTCAGGAAACACGTGGTCAATTTGAAGGCCAACCTGGCCTAGACGACGTCACGTGGGAAACCTCTAGCCGATGTCAACGGCAGAAACCTGGATGAGACACATTGATACGCACTGATGTAGTTTCATCCAGAAGTTTATGGTTCATTTCATCTGTATCTGCAGCAGATGATGGTGCTTCCTTTACGGGTTGCTTTGGTTTGTTGAACTTGGCAATATCATATTGTGCTTGATCTTTGTCCTTGTTGCTGTCTTTCAAGACCACATCCATCTGGCAGTCACCCATCCAGTGTTGCTTCTGCTGCTGGGAGGTGTGTGCTGAACCAGGCTTCTTGAATGTGACCAAGGCATAGCTCTGAAAGGAGTCAGAATAACAAACACCTGCATCTGACGGGGCTGGTGCAATATCATTGATCGGCCTAATCCCTTTAGGCTTAGCAATTTTCCAGTTTTAAAACTTACCTAAGCCTCGGCCTAATACCAGAAATAGATAAGAGAGGAACTATTTTTGCTAATACTGAAATAGGTCTTCTTTATACCCGGTACCTGAAATAAACTTCTCAGTTAATTACACTAACAAAATGACTTTTTCTGCAGAAATAACTCACATATGATCTGTATTCAACGTAAACGTCCTCCACGGGTCCATATCTCTCAAAGTACGACCAGAGCTCATTGTCAATGAAAGGGATCCTGGGAAAATTCCTCACGCGAATTGTGCGACTTATCTTGCCTCCGACAGCACCACCATGTTGCTCCAACATCTTACGATGCTTCTTGCCTCGGTAGTGGTCTTCAAGAATTGCTTCTGTAATTTTGAGAGAAAAAAGTGCCTTTTAAGTTTTATGGCCCCATGGCATGGGATGGGGGTCTTCATTCGTGCTAGGCATGATGGGACATCACCACGCACCAACATCCAATCAAATTTCGCCTCATCAAGATGGTTACCATGATAAATTGCATCCTCAAATTCAATAAAACATTTTAAAAAACACTCCCACCCTCGTCAAAAATTGCGAGTGGAAGGATGTTAACCAACTATTTCATTTACATGTAATGGCCTTAAAACACGGGAGCCAATAAGGACCATCCTTTCAAAGTTAACCAGCAGAAATCCGAGTTCGAATAAGAGGAAGTCGCATCGACCATAAATGTAATTTTATAAAAACTTGCGCGAGACTGAGGCTCTAATGAGGCGCCACCAACGTCTTATTTTTGGACTACGTCTTTGAAAAGTATGAACGTCTTTTACTTTGTCTAAAACTGCAATAAGGTCTTTAAAAAGGCGCCACTCAACGTCTTATAATTGTACTAGGATATATAGGCCTATGTCTTTTAAAAGTGTCTCAACATCTTGTTTCGCCAACGTCTTAAAAATGCGGGTTTAACCGCCCATACCCGCCGACAGCAGTTTCATTGGGGGCGGACCGCCTCTTCCTCAGCCATGTGACCCATGTCATGGATGGTGGAGAACACTGAATCATGCCAATAATAGGCCTACTCTAGCCTATTTCGGTAAGATCTGGAGGTTTATCAATCAAGTTATGGATTCAATTATGTACCTGAATTAACAGAGATATTGCAAACATCACAGCGGTAATCCATTTTAACTTCTTTGTCGGAAAAATCGGTGTTTAAGGAGCGACGATCATCCGATTGGAATGATTGGCAAAGCAAGGCGGCAGCTTTAGTTATCTGTTCATCCGCTAAAATAGGGCGTAAAGCAACCGCGACCCAGCTAGTAGTCCGAACCGAACACTGTCTCCTGTTGCTCATTAAGTTAAGGATGATAGAATCTAAAACAACAAAAAATTATTAGGCTTTGCTTATGACAAGTGGACCATAAAACATGTTTTTAATTAGGCACTCTTTTATCTAAACAACCCTATAAATAGTGAAGTGACACCAGCAACCCCGCATCCAGGGACTCTTCGGTGTGAATCTCAGAAGGAGATTCTAAATTGAGCAACCGGTCTGCAGTGACAAAGCAGGAATTTTGAGCTGTTTTTCCTCGTTTAAATAGCGTTATTGGACAATCCAAGCCGTATATCTGTAATCATTCACTTGAAGATAATAGAAAACAACTTGTGCAAGATTAGAAATTACAAATTGCCAGCATGGTATGAGAAAAAAGACAAAAAAATAATGAAGCCCGGTCTCCAAAAAAGCATGCTGCTGTGCTGCACTGCAGTGCAGTGTGCATGTTCATGTGCATGCGAGCACCACCCCAGCAAATAGTCATGACAGTCAGGAGAATTTAGCCCATAGGGCTAATTGTGTTATAGAGGTCTTGCGCTTGGCCTGTAGTGTAGCTTCCGTGTTATTAATAGACAATAAACAGTTTTGTGAACTTCAACTAACTTTGAGCACGGTGGCTTTACACCATACCCTCTTAGGCCTACCTACTATAATATATTATAGTAGTAGGTAAGAGGGTATGGTGTAAAGCCACCGTGCTTTGAGCTTGCAGTTTTCTCTCCAAATGACATGACAAGGCAATTTTTCCTTTCTTTTTCAGAGTATCTTGGCATATAATGGATCGGCCATCATAGCCATGACTGGGAAAGACTGTGTTGCCATTGCTGCCGATAGGCGCTATGGCGTACAGGCTCAGACTGTCACCACAGACTTCCAGAAGATCTTTGAAATGGGTCCGAGGTTGTACATAGGCCTGCCAGGTTTAGCTACAGATGTACAAACAGTGTAAGTGAAACTACGGATCTTTGATAATTGTTGATATTTGGGAACAATGAACATAACCATATTCAGTGTTTTGGGTGATTTTCTACTTCTTATTTTCAGTTCACAGCGCTTGGCATTCCGTCTTAAACTCTATGAACTCCGTGAAAATAGAAGAATCAAACCCAAGACATTTATGAGTATGGTGTCAAATCTGTTGTATGAAAGGAGGTGAGTTTTTTTTAAAGTTTTCATTGAACCTGGCTGTGATTTAAGAGTCTGTTGGTGAAGTGGAATTAACAGGTCCTGGTCAACTCTGAAATTGTTGGGAAGTATGTCCTCCCTGGGAAGGATTGGAGGTCATCTTGTATGGGCATACCCCAGCTTGTAAAGAGGGAGAGTGGCATTTTAAAGTTACTGATTCCTTGGAATGGTTTTCTATTTTGCAGGTTTGGGCCATACTTTATTGAACCTGTGATAGCGGGTCTTGATCCCATCAGTGACCAACCTTTTATTGCGTCCATGGATCTGATTGGCTGCCCGATGGTAACTGAAGATTTTGTTGTCAGCGGGACGTGCTCAGAACAAATGTACGGCATGTGTGAGTCATTGTGGAGGCCAGATATGGTAAGGACATGTTCAATCAGTACAATACTCTGAATCTCAAGCTGTTATGGAAACTTTTGGAGCTGAGCCACTAATATGACATTGGCTCTATAGATGTTATTTAGGCTATTCATTTGGAGCAGGAGGAAACCAGAGTGTCTGGAGAAAACCTGCGCTGCGAAAAAGGCACATGGCAGAAGGCTCATGTTGGGTATACTACTGGATCTAAATGGGGATTGAGCCCATAACCTCAAGAGTGTCAGGCACTATGTTTGCACTCAGCCACTCTGACAGCCCTGGCTGTTACTGATGATACAATTACAAGTTCCTTTTGTAAAAAAAATTCATTTCTTCTTCAGACGCCTGATGAGTTATTTGAGCAGATCTCTCAAGCTTTACTGAATGCTGTTGACAGGGACGCGGTATCTGGCTGGGGAGGAATTGTTCACATAATGTAAGTAATGTAGATTGATCAGTAGTCCATATATTTTTACGTCTTTCATATCTGCATGTCTGGCCGTTTCACAAGTGACTGATGATTCTTTCATCTAATGATGATCATGGATTGTTCCTGTTAAGTATATAGGGTTCCTAGAAGTCTTAAGAAGAATCTTGTGAGTACCTGGATACTCCAGTTTCAGCGAATGTGCCCTTCTAATGAATTCTCTGGTCTATTTTCAGTGAGAAAGACAAGGTTACAACTAGAACACTGCGAGGCAGAATGGACTAGATAATCAGCTCCAGGGATTTCTTGTATTTCCAAAACATGTTCAAAAGACTTTGTGACGGTGTGCTCACAGGACTCTGTGTTCACTCTAGATTTGTGGGAAGTCATTACACTGCATTGACACATGGACAATATGGAGGAATCTATATTGATAAAGGACTGATAACAGTTGATGATATCAGAATGATCCTACTAGTATGTGCTACGTGTACAATTTTCAGGTGAAATACCGGTATTAATGTTCTTTGAAAATGAGGATGAATGAAGAACAACTGAATGAGATACAAAAATAAACAAATTTTTCAAATTCTGTGTCATTTTTTGTCTCGCTTTGTTGTCAGTTGCCTCCAACTTGGACTTTTCTACCCTGGTAAAGGAATAACTCATTGAAAATTCCTGTACAAAACTGAAGTAAAAACATTTACTAGGCTATTTGTACCACTCAATAGTTCATATGAAAGACTAGCAAATGCTTTTACTTCAGATTTGTACAGCATTATCCAGTGCATTTGTATTGCAAAATTCAAGTAGAAGCATTTACTAGTCTTCATTCACATGACCCAATATCACTTCATAACATGGAGACCTCAAGGTCTGGTGCCGCCGTCTCCCGACTGTCAGGTACCAGGGTACAACGCCCCTTTAACACGCTACCATCTAGTGGCGCCACCTATCCGAAATCAGTCGAACTGAATACACTGTATTCATTTAGTCTTGGCTTGTTGTCAAGAAACACTTCACTGAACACTTTGTGATTGAAATCAGGGCCTAAACATGCCTGGCGAACGGTATTTTATGGTGTATACTACAGGATAGCATCATAACAGTCGGTGGACAATCATTCCACAAGGTAATTACTAAGTTTTCTCATGCAATTTCCGAGTTGTTGATGAGAGATGGGCTGGGCCCAGCATCAGTCTCTGTGTACACTACACGTGCATCTTGTTGAGTACACTTGCACTGAAACCATGACTTATGAGATGCTGAGAGAGGGCTACTGCGTATGTGGTGATCTTGTATCTTGCTTACCATTATATATCATAGCGGTGTTTTTATTGCAGTTATACTATTGGGCCTCCAAGATGTAGCTAGGCCTACTCAAACCCAGGCCTAATGTAATGTTGTGGCTTCACCCTGTTCACAGATTCTCAGTTATTATTTAACTGACAGTTATTTATCTGATATTGCTGATAACGGTATTGATGATGATGGGGTGTGATCATACCGCGGTATTCCAATAATATGAATATTTACCCTGTTCACAGAGGCCTACTCAAGAGACCCAGGCCTAGGCCTCATGTTGTGCGTGGCTTCACCCTGCAGGGCCGTATTTAACTTTTTGGTCCAGGGGGGCAGCCTCTCAGGGGGGGCAGAAGACCTCTTTTTGCCGTTTTTTGCCCAAAATCCGCATGAAAATCACGTTTTTTGGTTGGCTCAGGGGGGGGCAACTGCCCCCCTCGCCCCCCCTTTAAATACGGCCCTGCCCTGTTCACAGATGCTCAGTTAAATTTATCTGTAGGCCTACCGGTATCTGATATTGCTGATAATGGTATTGATGGTGATGGGGTGTGATAATATTTTGTTTATGCTTTTTTCTTGTTGGTGGTCCAGGTCGATGTTTTGTCTGGACAGGATCGAGGCTTCAATTACCGTATTCAAGCTCACATAATGTGTGGATGGATGCATCCTCCCACAGCAGGGGTTTTAGGATGGTGTGGATCCAAGTTTCCCATCATAGATTTACTGAAATGCCAACAGGGCCCACGTCGTTTCACAAATCGGCATGTACCGGTACTAACTTCTTATTCAGTGAATTGACAGTGGATTCGGCTATACTGGTACCTTTGAACCACCTGTGTGGAAGCAAAAATCACTCTGCTGTCAGCAGTATAATTCTCACCTTTAAACAGACAAACCTGAAAATCTCAGATCTAAAGGTTACATTGCTGGATATTCTGTATTCTGTTGCTGAGAATGCTACAGATTCAGTGAAGTAAAACTTGCGATTTTTCAAGCTCAGAATTCATTTGGCAGAGTACCAGTATGTAAAGTCGATCTCACTTCTAAGTCCGGCTTCACTTATAAAACCTGAGGCATGATTTTAGAAACAAACTGTGGTCATCATTATACCGATACTTCTTCAATGTGATCCCACAAACATGACACCGACAGATCCAAACTGGTTATTATCAAATTCAGTTAGTACATGTATACACTAGTCACATAACAGCTGTTGATTAGAGTTCACAAATTATTAACGGGTTGTCTTTAACTGCTTATCATATTCATCATGGTACCCGCAGCCATCAACTTCCCATCCAGGCCAATACCGTGTGAAATTGGCAGGATGTCAATTTCGTTAAATGCAAATTGATGACAATTTTCAACAGGTGTCATAATGGACTATATTTAGTAACTGTTTATGCAGGAGTTTGTTTTATGTTATACTCAAGTTCCAGTCATGCCTGTGTGGAAAATTCAGCCCCAGAATCCAGTCAGTGCTAGACTTGCGTATGCTAATGCTAGGAGCAGAAAGACGAGATCTGCCAGGCTATTTTTAGCTATAATGGGAAGATTTTGGGCTGTGAACCTTGTCTACCTTTTTCATTGATGAACGCACGGACATTGTATTTGCTTGGTTAGCCAACAACAATGCGCCAATCTGAGATAATCGGTGTAGTAAAGTGAGATTCTCGCTGGCGAAGATCCATTCAACATATCACGATAGCCTCATTGTATAGGTGACCTCAGGTTTCAATGTTGAGATTTTCAGGACACATGGATGGAATTTTGTGGAAAATTCCAGGTGGGGTGTAGAAAAAGATCAAGTTTTGACCTATATCTTGAGAGAATAGCCACTGGTGAGATTAGCCACTGGAGAGATTAGCCACTGGTGGCAATACTACTAGTAGTTACTTTCTCTCAGTCAGTGCCGTAGCTGGCAGGACCTGAACATTTGTTCCAGATATGTCAATCAACGGCATTTTCAAATTTTGGTGGAGAAATGGCAAAAAATACTGCTGTGCCCTCTCCTGCTTCCTTCAGTCCCATCATAGGAGGGACCTCCAAATCGGTACAGAAATGCGCTAATAATGTCCAGACATTGAATCTTATTGCCCTTGTTTCAACATATGTGACCAAGTCTGTCAAAACCCAGCCAAAGTCGCTGAACACCACAGGATTGATTATGTAGGGAGTGTCATCACAAACACAACACAATGATCAACACGTCCTATATGTCACTCCCCAGCGACTTTGGCTGGGTTTTCACATACCAGGTCACATACCGGATTGTTCCCCCAATACCGCTCAGAGTGACACACAAGTTGACCACATTGTATACACATTGTACACTGAGCGGTATTGGGGGAACAATCCGGTATTTCCTCTTGGCCCATTCCTTGAGTCCACCCGCCAAACTAGGCCTGTGCTGTTCTTGGCCTAAACAGAATGGAAAAGTTCCCATTCATCCCGGAGAAATTTTGGCACAGTTTTCGTGACATGAATGATTACTGGCTGGACCAAGGTGCAGGGAGATATGCCAACACAAATCGCCTGATAGTTATTTGTTTAACAAAAGATTTGCTATTCATGTGGGTCTTTTGNTAATGTGAAATGCTTTGAGACTGTATAGTATTACAGTGGAAAGTGCTACACAGAGGCTTCATATTACCGGTATCATTACATGGGATAACTCTGGTAACTATTAAGTGAATACCAGGCCTTTATATTCCCCCAAATTAACGACGTTTAACGTCGGAGCCCAAATTAAGGGCGCCCAAATTTGAGTCTTGTTTTACATTTAAATGGGAATCTCAGATGCCTGGAAATGGCATCTTTTATCCTCTATTTCCGAAAAATTTTCTAACGAGGGGGGAAACTCCCCTCGCGCGCCCCCCCCCCAGATCGCACCTTCGGCACTCTGATGGGGGCCTTTGGCCCAATACCACCATAAACAGAAATAGCCCAAATTATGGAATATAAAGGCCTGAATACTTACAGGCAGTCATTGTGTTTACTGAACTTGGTACTCTGTTCAGGTCAGTTACCAGGGAACAATCCCATACATCAATCTGGGTCCTCTCACAGTCCGCTGAAGTGACAACAGAAAAGAAATCAGTCCCCATGCATCCTGAAGAAATCAGGATGCCCCCTTCAAGTAGCCATCTAATTGTCCTTTGAAATTTTAAGCACATCAAAACTTCTGTAAGTCTATTCGCCTCAAGTGTTTTTACGAAGTATTCTACATGTATATTAAAAGTATAGATATGTGGATCTTCGAGAAAGTGCCTGAGGAAGACCCCTACTGGGGTCGAAAATTTTCAAGTTTCAGAAGACGACTTCTGTTTTTGTATTACTCTGTGTGTCGTTTTTTGTGTGTTTTATTGGATATATAAAGTATCGATGGAAGGCTACATGTAATGTACCAGAGAATTTCACTGAAACTCACCAGAGAGCTCTGCCAGTTCCTCGACTGTTGGAAATACTTTTGGTTTCACATTCTCAAGATAGAATATGACAAGGAGACTCAGGGCGTAGTTAGTCAGGCGTGGCCCGGCGCTGATGTTCCCAGTAATTTCCTTCATCTTCGCCCAGTAACGGATCGTGTACATCAGAGGTTGGAAGCGAGGGTCGTAATCGCAGTAAAACTGGATGAGACGAGTGTTCACGAGGGCAATCCTGAAGGAAGATGGAACAGTAATCACCCAGAAACAACAGATTACTGGTATCTTTGGACCAAACCTCATAATATTTTCACAGAGGTGCAATTTTCTAAGTAACCTGCTTATTACGGTATTTCAGCAGGAAAACCTTCATACACGTTATCTCTGCTGGAGTAGAGTCACGTGAAGTAACAACATCCTTCTTTGTCACTTTCACATTCTGAACCACAGATTGAGTGAAAACACTTAATTTTGAAACACTGTTCAGCAAAATTCAGGGTTGGTGACATCCACCCCTGAATCACTTAGGAGGGCCTGGACCCCACTTGCCCCCTTTGCAGAAAAATGTGTCTAGGCCTAGGCTTAGTTATAGACGATTCTCGAATTAGCAGATCTGTGCACTTCCGCTGAAATCGCAACCACAACCTTGATCCGAAGCCGGGTGATGTGAGGCAGTCCATGATTCAGCAATGGTCGACTCTGATGCAACGTCTTCGAAGTCACTGTCATGGCGTCTTCTGCGTCACGTCATTCAGCTTCAGATCGAGGTTGTGGTTGCGATTTCAGCAGAAATGCGCAGATCTTTGTTGTTTATGTAAATTTGAGAATGGTCTATAGACACTCAGCATCCAGCAACCTCCACGAGATTCTCTGGAATAGTCGTCCCTAAATTACTGACATGACTGTGTCCCTAAGTCCATGTACCAACCTGTTGTTCAAGCTGAGGTCAACTTTCTTGCCAGTTGGGTTGTGCACGAACCTCACAAGGGGGCACCGATTGCTTGGAATCGTCAGGACGTTCGTCACACCCTTGCCAGACGTTGTCAAAATCTTCGCCATCAGTTTGGCCTTGTCCAGAACTGGCACTTTCTCCAGTTCGTCGCGGGACATGAACGCCCCTCGCATATTGCGAAATGACTCAATATGTTTGACATAAGGATACGGCTTGGGCTGTTTATTTACCTGTATGACATGATAGAAGATACTGCAGAAAACTATGCTTTGCGCCAAGCCGTCTCACTTGACGCAATGTCACGGCGTTCCACAGTACTCAAGAAGGGACACCTTTTACTCGCCCTTGCAAAGCCACAAGGCACCATGACTTACTGTCCCATGTGACAGACATGAAGAGCCAGGGAAGACTAATCCCATATGGCCCAGGCTGGATTGTAACCTGGGACCTCCCACTTGCTGAGCAGACGTGATAAGCTGAGCAGACGTGATAACCACAAGGTTATCAGGATTCCTCCCTGTAGTCATGAGGTGAGAATGCCATATGGTGTCTGGTGACAGGTTAATCTTGGGGGTCGGACATAGGCCTAGTTTTATGTTCCCTGTGTCAAACAGTCCCCCTCTTCCATTCCAAAGACTTATCAAAATCCCTGTTTACCTGCTCCTTCATGATAGGTTTATCCAGATTCAGATCCAGGAAGACATCCATATCACTTTCAGCACTTCCAAATCCATTCACGGACGACCCAAACTGATGAATGCTACAACCTGAAGTCAAAACAAAGAAATTTTTCAGGTCACAATTACCCTGTTCTCCATTAGCCCTTCTGTACCGGTATATCAGCAAACACGACACAGGAGGTCAGTGCCACACAAAAACTAGCATAACATTGACAAAACATCCCTTCTGCCAGCATTCAGTGCTTCACAGTTGCTGAGAAAAGGGCAGGGGATCAGTACTGAGTGGCAGGACAGAATGCTCCACCACATCATTCTACCCCAAAACACTATGATTAGGCCTAAATATTCAGCCTCAAAAAATCCAACCTGGGAAATATCCACCGAACAGTTCCTGCAGCATGTTGACAACTGAGGTCCTCAACTCTATATCCTCAGCAGGGAGCTTTAGTTCCTCCACAAGGCGTGTCATTTGATCATCAAGCTAAAAATGCAAAATAAATCTTAGAGGACTGGAGGGAGATGGGGAAAAGAGATGACATACTTTACGCCTGACGTGACAAGACAGCACACGAAATAATGTCATCGCGTCATCGTGACGTTCCTTCAGGAAACACGTGGTCAATTTGACGACCAACGTGGCCTAGATGACGTCACGTGGGAAACCTCCATAGCCGAAGCCAACAGCAGAAATCTGGATGAGACACTTTGATACGCACTGATGTAGTTTCATCCAGAAGTTTATGGTTCATTTCATCTGTATCTGCAGCAGATGATGGTGCTTCCTTTACGGGTTGCTTTGGTTTGTTGAACTTGGCAATATCATATTGTGCTTGATCTTTGTCCTTGTTGCTGTCTTTCAAGACCACATCCATCTGGCAGTCACCCATCCAGTGTTGCTTCTGCTGCTGGGAGGTGTGTGCTGAACCAGGCTTCTTGAATGTGACCAAGGCATAGCTCTGAAAGGAGTCAGAATAACAGAGACCTGCATCTCACGGGGCTGGTGCAATATCATTGATAATGATAGGCCTATCCCTTTAGGCCTAGCAATTTTCCAGTTTTAAAACCTAAGCCTCGGCCTAATACCAGAAATAGATAAGAGAGGAACTATTTTTGCTACTGAAATAGGTCTTCTACCTGAAATGAACTTTTCAGTTAATACAGGATATTCCTCTAAAAGAGTGCAGCACCTGACGGGACAGCGTCCAAGACGTCCCGCACGTCATTCATGATGTTTTGAGGCGAGACGAAAAAAAATCAGATTGTTTCACGACGTCATGATCGCTGAAACAACCGGATTTTTTTTCGAGTCACGTCGTGCGTTCAGAAATGACGTGCGGGACGTCATGACGCTGTCCCGTCAGGTGCTGCGCTCTTTTAGAGGAATAGAGTCTATTACACTAACAGAATGACTTTTTCTGCAGAAAACTCACATATGATCTGTATTCAACGTAGACATCCTCCACGGGTCCATATCTCTCAAAATACGACCAGAGCTCATTGTCAATGAAAGGGATCCTGGGAAAATTCCTCACGCGAATTGTGCGACTTATCTTGCCTCCAACAGCACCACCATGTTGCTCCAACATCTTACGATGCTTCTTGCCTCGGTAGTGGTCTTCAAGAATTGCTTCTGAAATTTTGAGAGAAAAAAGTGCCTTTTAAGTTTTATGGAACGTCTTTACTTTGTCTTAGGCCACTTAAAATTAATTTCTTGTTTTACATCAGCGACCGGGTCTATTTTTGGCGCCGACCCAAAAAAATTTATATTTTGTATTTTTCCAAAATCGGCAAAATTTCTGCTCTCCAACAACGCCAATAACCATAACAGCGCACAAACACGCCATCTAGCGTTAGATATTGTAACTCTGGNCTTAAAACCACAAGGACGCCAAGGTCTTTAAAAAGGCGCCTCTCAACGTCTTATAGGCCTAATTGTACTAGGGTATAGCTAGGTCTATGTCTTTTAAACATGTCTCAACGTCTTGTTTCGCCAACGTCTTAAAAATGCGGGTTTAGCCGCCCATACCCACCGACGACGGCAGTTTCATTGGGGCGGACCGCCTCTTCTCAGCCTGACAGTCATGACAGTGGAGAACACTGAATCATGGGCTAGGAGGGCTGTTGTCTAGGCTAGCTAGCCTATTTCGGTAAGATCTGGAGGTTTATCAAGCAAGTTATGGATTCATTTATGTACCTGAATTAACAGAGATATTGCAAACATCACAGCGGTAATCCATTTTAACGTCTTTGTCGGAAAAATCGGTGTTTCTTTAGGAGCGACGATCATCCGATTGGCAAAGCGAGGCGGCCGCTTTAGTTATCTGTTCATCCGCTAGGGCGTAAAGCAACCTCTTCGGTGTGAATCTCAGAAGGAGATTATAAAATTGAGCAACCGGTCTGCAGTGACAAAGCAGGAATTTTGAGCTGTTTTCCTCGTTTAAATAGTGTTATTGGACAATCCAAGCCGTATATCTGTAATCATTCAGTTGAAGATAATAGAAAACAACTTGTGCAAGATTAGAAATTACAAATTGCCAGCATGGTATGAGAAAAAAGACAAAAAAATAATGAAGCCCTGTCTCCAAAAAAGCATGCTGCTGTGCTGCACTGCAGTGCACGCAGTGTGCATGTTCATTTGCATGCGAGCACCACCCCAGCAAATAGTCATGACAGTCAGGAGAATTTAGCCTGAAGGGGTAATTGTGTTATAGAGGTCTTGCGCTTGGCCTGTAGTGTAGCTTCCGTGTTATCAATAGACAATACACAGTTTTGTGATAATACCATACATTCATTACCGTAAACATAGGCCTTAGCAGGTTGCCATCCATTTTTTGTGAACTTCAACTTGGAGCTTGCAGTTTTCTGCATCCAAATGACATGACAAGGCAATTTTTCCTTTCTTTTTCAGAGTATCTTGGCATATAATGGATCGGCTATCATAGCCATGACTGGGAAAGACTGTGTTGCCATTGCTGCCGATAGGCGCTATGGTGTACAGGCGCAGACTGTCACCACAGACTTCCAGAAGATCTTTGAAATGGGTCCGAGGTTGTACATAGGCCTGCCGGGTTTAGCTACAGATGTACAAACAGTGTAAGTGAAACTACGGATCTTTGATAATTGTTGATATTTGGGAACAATGAACATAACCATATTCAGTGTTTTTGGTGATTTTCTACTTCTTATTTTCAGTTCACAGCGCTTGGCATTCCGTCTTAAACTCTATGAACTCCGTGAAAATAGAAGAATCAAACCAAAGACATTTATGAGTATGGTGTCAAATCTATTGTATGAAAGGAGGTGAGTTTTTTTTTAAAGTTTTCATTGAACCTGGCAGGTCCTGGTCAACTCTGAAATTGTTGTGAAGTATGTCCTCCCTGGGAAGGATTGGAGGTCACCTGGTATAGGCATACCCCAGCTTGTAAAGAGGGAGAGTGGCATTTTAAAGTTACTGATTCCTTGGAATGGTTTTCTATTTTGCAGGTTTGGGCCATACTTTATTGAACCTGTGATAGCGGGTCTTGATCCCATCAGTGACCAACCTTTTATTGCGTCCATGGATCTGATTGGCTGCCCTATGGTAACTGAAGATTTTGTTGTCAGCGGGACGTGCTCAGAACAAATGTACGGCATGTGTGAGTCATTGTGGAGACCAGATATGGTAAGGACATGTTCAATCAGTACAATACTCTGAATCTCAAGCTGTTATGGAAACTTTCGGAGCTGAGCCACTAATATGACATTGGCTCTATAGATGTCATTTAGGTTATTCATTTGGAGTGCCTGGAGAAAACCTGCACTGTGAAAAAGGCACATGGCAAAAGGCTCATGTTGGGTATACTACTGGATCTAAATGGGGATTGAGCCCATAACTTCAAGAGTGTGCAGGCACTATGTTTGCACTCAGCCACTCTGACAGCCCTGGCTGTTCCTGATGATACAATTACAAGTACATGTACCTTTGTAAAAAAAATTGTCATTTCTTCTTCAGACCCCTGATGAGTTATTTGAGCAGATCTCTCAAGCTTTACTGAATGCTGTTGACAGGGACGCTGTATCTGGCTGGGGAGGGATTGTTCACATAATGTAAGTAATGTAGATTGATCAGTCCATATCTTTTTACGTCTTTCATATCTGCATAGTCTGACCTTTTCACAAATGACTGATGATTCTTTCATCTAATGATGATCATGGATTGTTCCTGTTAAGAATATAGGGTTCCTAGAAGTCTCAAGAAGAATCTTGTGAGTACTTGGATACTCCAGTTTCAGGATTGTACCCTTCTAATGAACTCTCTGGTCTATTTTCAGTGAGAAAGACAAGGTTACAACTAGAACACTGCGAGGCAGAATGGACTAGGTAATCAGCTCCAGGGAATTCTTGTATTTCCAAAACATGTTCAAAAGACTTTGTGACGGTGTGCTCACAGGATTCTGTGTTCACTCTAGATTTGTGGGAAGTCATTACACTGCAGTGACACATGGACAATATGGAGGAATCTATATTGATGAAGGACTGATAACAGTTGATGATATCAGAATGATCCTACTGGTATGTGCTACGTGTGCAAATTTCAGGTGAAGTTCCGGTAATGTTCTTTGAAAATAAGGATGAATGAAGAACAACTGAATGAGATACAAAAATAAACAAATTTTTCAAATTCTGTGTCATTTTTTGTCTCGCTTTGTTGTCAGTTGCCTCCAACTTGAACTTTTCTACCCTGGTAAAGGAATAACTCATTGGAGATTCCTGTACAAAACTGAAGTAAAAGCATAGGTGATTCGTACCATGCTTTTACTCCAGATTTGTACAGCATTGTCCAGTGCATTTGTATTGCAAAATTCAAGTAGAAGCATTTACTAGTCTTTATTCATATGACCCAATGGCTGATATTCATAAAAGCTAGAAAATGCTTTTACTTCAAGTTTTGGAGTATTTTGTACATTTACATTGGACCTCGCTGTGCAAATAATAAGTAAAAGCATTTGCTAACTTTTATGAATACCAGCCATCATCACTTCATGACATGGACTGACAGCCATGCCCGGTGGCGCCGTCCTCCGATTCATAGGTACAACTCCCCTTTAACACGCCACCATCTAGTGGCGCCACCTATCCGAAATCAGTCCAACTGAATACACTGTATTCATTTAGTCTTGGCTTGTTGTCAAGAAACACTTCACTGAACACTTTGTGATTGAAATCAGGGCCTAAACATGCCTGGCGAACGGTATTTTATGGTGTATACTACAGGATAGCATCATAACAGAAGGTGGACAATCATTCCACAAGGTAATTACTAAGTTTTCTCATGCAATTTCCGATTTGTTGATGAGAGGTGGGCTGGGCCCAGCATCTCTCAGTCCTGTGTACACTGCACGTGCATCTTGTTGAGTACACCTGCACTGAAACCATGACTTATGAGATGCTGAGAGGGCTACTGCGTATGTGATCTTGTATCTTGCTTACCATTATATATCATAGCGGTGTTTTTATTGCAGTGATACTATTGGGCCTCCAAGATGTAGCTATGCTAGGCTACTCAAACCCAGGCCTAATGTAGCCCTAATGTTGTGCGTGGCTTCACCCTGTTCACAGATTCTCAGTTATTTATCTGATATTGCTGATAACGGTATTGATGATGATGGGGTGTGATCATACCGCGGTATTCCAATAATATGAATATTTTACCCTGTTCACAGAGGCCTACTCAAGAGACCCAGGCCTTCCTAGGCCTCATGTTGTGCGTGGCTTCACCCTGTTCACAGATTCTCAGTTAGGCCTATTTATCTGATCTGATATTGCTGATAATGGTATTGATGATGATGGGGTGTGATCATACCGCGGTATTCCAATAATATGAATATTTTGTTCATGCTTTTTTCTTGTTGGTGGGCCAGGTCGATGTTTTGTCTGGACAGGATCGAGGCTTCAATTACCGTATTCAAGCTCACATAATGTGTGGATGGATGCATCCTCCCACAGCAGGGGTTTTACCTCGCACCTCTTCATCCACTCATATAACATTGTGTGTGGGCGTATGAAGAGGAGCGAGACCAAAACGCTGCTATGGGAGGATGGTGTGGCTCCAAGTTCCCCATCATCAATTTACGAATATGCCAACAGGGCCAACATCGTTTAACAATTGGCATGTAGCGGTATTAACTACCGGGTAACTTCTTATTCAGTGAATTGACAGTATGGATTGGGCTACACTGGTACCTTTGAACCACCTGTGTGGAAGCAAAAATCACTCTGCTGTTAGCAGTACCGGTATATTTTTCTCACCTTTAAACAGACAAACCTGAAAATCTCAGATCTAAAGGTTACATTGCTGGATATTCTGTATTCTGTTGCTGAGAATGCTACAGATTCAGTGAAGTAAAACTTGCGATTATTAATCAAGCTCAGAATTCGTTTGGCAGAGTACCAGTGTGTAAAGTCGATCTCACTTCAAAGTCCGGCTTCACTTATAAAACCTGAGGCATTATTTGAGAAATAAACTGTGGTCATCATTATACTTCCTCAATGTGATCCCACAAACATGACAGATCCAAACTGGTTATTATCAAATTCAGTTAGTACATGTATACACTAGTCACATAACAGCTGTTGATTAGAGTTCACAAATTATTAACGGGTTGTCTTTAACTGCTTATCATATTCATCATGGTACCCGCAGCCATCAATTTCCCATCCAGGCCAATACCATGTGAAATTGGCAGGATGTCAATTTCGTTAAATGCAAATTGATGACAATTTTCAACAGGTGTCATAATGGACTATATTTAGTAACTGTTTATGCAGGAGTTTGTTTAATGTTATACTCAAGTTCCAGTCATGCCTGTGTGGAAAATTCAGCCCCAGAATCCAGTCAGCGCTAGACTTGCGTATGGTAATGCTAGGAGCAGAAAGACGAGATCTGCCAGGCTATTTTTAGCTATAATGGGAAGATTTTGGGCTGTGAACCTTGTCTACCTTTCTCATTGATGAACGCACGGACATTGTATTTGCTTGGTTAGCCAACAACAATGCGCCAAAACATTGTATTTGCTTGGTTAGCCAACAACAATGTGCCAATATGAGATAATCGGTGTAGTAAAGTGAGATTCTCGCTGGCGAAGATCCATTCAACATATCACCATAGCCTCATTGTATAGCTGACCTCAGGTTATCAATGTTGAGATTTTCAGGACGCATGGATGGAATTTTGTGGAAAATTCCAGGTGGGGTGTAGAAAAAGATCAAGTTTTGACCTATATCTTGATAAAGTCAGAGATTAGCCACTGGTGGCAATACTACTAGTAGTTTCTTTTTCTCACTCAGTGCCGTAGCTGGCAGGACCTGAACATTTGTTCCCAGGGTTTCCGCCAGAGGGTAAAATGGGTAAAATTCCGTTCCCTTAAATTTTTCCAGGGTACGGATCCGTACCCTCAAAAACGTTGGGTAGCCATTTTTCTATGACATGCCTGACGAAACCAAACAACCAGCATGATTGGCGCGGGGATTTTATGCTTCAAAATACGCCTAAAATGGCACCAAACATTGTTTAAAACCTTTTTAAAAATCCGAAAGAAAAATTTGAAGAAAAAAAATTTTTTCAAAAATTTTTTTTTTTCAAATTTTTTTGTCCGTACCCTCGTATTTTTTTCTGGCGGAAACCCTGGTTCCAGATATGTCAATCAACAGCATTTTCAAATTTTGGTGGGGAAATGGCAAAAAATTCTGCTGTGCCCTCTCCTGCTTCCTTCAATCCCATAGGAGGGACCTCCAGTACAGAAATGCGCTAATGTCCAGACATTGAGTCTTGTTGCCCTTGTTTCAACATGTGACCAGGAGCTGTCAAAACCCAGCCAAGTCGCTGAACACCACAGGATTGATTATGTAGGGAGTGTCATCACAAACACAACGGTCTGTTGGTCTGTTGGTGGCAAACAAAGCCTTATCGATTGTGCAACAAAGGGCAGGTATGATCAACACAGTTCACATACCGGATTGTTCCCCCAATACCGCTCAGAGTGACACACAAGTTGACCACATTGTATACACATTGCGGTATTGGGGGAACAATCTGGTATTTCCTCTTGGCCCATTCCTTGAGTCCACCCGCCAAACTAGGCCTGTGCTGTTCTTGGCCTGAACAGAATGGAAAAGTTCCCATTCATCCCCGAGAATTTTTGGCACAGTTTTCGAGACATGAATGATTATTGGCTGGACCAAGGTGCAGGGAGATATGCCAACACAAATCGCCTGATAGTTATTTGTTTAACAAAAGATTTGCTATTCATGTGGGTCTTTTGTATCGACTTTGTCTGATGTATTTATCGAGAGAATTACGATTATTGAAAAAGGAATCACGCCAGTCTGCTTATGTCCGAGAATCGCTAAATATTTAGTTGTTGTCAAGGGCAACACCAATGCAAAGGAGATGAAAATTTGCTTTGAATTGCTTATCCTTTGATGATATGTACAGTCTTACCCTGAAGACTGATTATCTTGCTTTCTTCAAAACCTTCGCCTAATTTGAAGGTGGCAGTGTGGATCATGGGTCGTATTTCCCAATTTCATGCATCAGGGTTTCTGCCAGAAATTTTTTTGAGGGTACTGATCAGCAAAAAAACCATGAAATTAAAAAAATGGCCCTTAATTTTCTGTTCTTTTGAGGGTACTACCATAGTACCCTTATTAGTACCCTCTGGCGGAAACACTGTATGACCCCCTCACTATCCCCTGGTATGCTGCAATTACCGGTAAATTCCCCATTACCCCCCCCCACCCCCACCACACACACACTATCAGCCCGGTATTCTGTAATTACCGGTACAACAAATGATACTCCTGGCATGCCTGATGAACATTTCTGAGGTAAATTCAGTGCACACAGACCATTCTGACTTGGTGTGTAAGGAATAGTTATCCTGGGAATAATTATCCCCATACCAATAACAAAGGCAATGTCAGAGGAAGAAAGGTAAAATTGGAAGTGGGGTGGACTGGATTGGTGGCTGTGTGGTCGGACCACTCAGTGGGCTGATGATTAGAGTAGGCTAAGCATAGCATTAGCTTTAAAACACGGCATATAGCAAGGGATTTTAAACTAAAACAAAATCGCTGGTTGAATGTTTTTGATCAGCTGAACCTGTGGATTATTCCAATGTGAAAGGTGTTTAAATGTTGTGTTGTTCTTGGCAATGGTTGATCCATTGCAGATCAATTGAATGAAATGCGTAACGGGAAATACGACAAACATTCAATGTTTTGAATGGAACGGAACATACTGTGTGGTTATTATACGCATTATTTGGGTCAATTTAGGGTGGAATGGTGACATGTGATGTCTGCCTGTGATCTAGCAACCAGAGGGAGTGATCAACACCCACGTAATGTCTTGATAGAATGTTAAGTAACTGATTCATTATAATAAATGTATACGATTATGAAGAGATTGTTACAAATTATTAGGAGTGGGGGATTTCGATTAATGGTATATAATCTTATGATCTTGGCACATGAGAAATGAGGACTTTGATGACATGTATTGTCAGTGACTTTGATGTGACGGTCAGTGTAGACACTCCTGAGCAGTATTGGACTGCCCATCCTTGCTCGTAAGAAACGTTTTGAAATTGTGGCAATTGATATTGGACTCTGACTATCTGACGTGTCTGTGGAAATGTACTTTCATATGAAGAAGGGGATTTGGCCTTGTGGTTAAGGCGTGCTGCCTCTGAGTGCTGGCGATTGATACCTTGTGCGAGGGTCCGTGGGTTCGAGTCCTGTAGGAAGCTGTGTCTTTCACCTTAGAAACCGGTTATTATTTCATGCCTGGCCTTCATATGAAGTGAAATATTTGCTAAAAAGAAGAAATTATCCACAATCTTATTCGATT
>NMRB01000208.1:479728-523937 GCA_002633025.1 Notospermus geniculatus
CCACCACCACCACCACCACCACACACACGCACTATCAGCCCGGTATTCTGTAATTACCGGTACAACAAATGATACTCCTGGCATGCCTGATGAACATTTCTCAGTGCACACCAGACCATTCTGACTTGGTGTGTAAGGAATAGTAGTCCTGGGAATAATTATCCCTGTACCAATGGCAAAAGCAACATCAGAGGTAAAAAGGTGAAGTTGGAAGTGGGGTGGACTGGATTGGTGGCTGTGTGGTCGGACCACTCAGTGGGCTGATGATTAGAGTAGGCTAAGCATAGCATTAGCTTTAAAACATGGCATATAGCAAGGGATTTTAAACTGAAACAAATCGCTGGTTTTTGATCAGCTGAACCTGTGGATTAATATTCCAATGTGAAAGGTGTTTTAATGTTGTGTTGTTCTTGGCAATGGTTGATCCATTGCAGATCAATTGAATGAAATGCGTAACGGGAAATACAACAAACATTCAATGTTTTGAATGGAACGGAACATACTGTGTGGTTATTATTATACACATTATTTGGGTCAATTTAGGGTGGAATGGTGACGTGTGATGTCTGCCTGTGATCTAGCAACCAGAGGGAGTGATCAACACCCACGTAACGTCTTGTTAGAATGTTAAGTAACTGATTCATTATAACAAATGTATACGATTATGAAGAGATTGTTACAAATTATTAGGAGTGGGTACCGGTATATAATCTTATGATCTTGGCACATGAGAAATGAGGACTTTGATGACATGTATTGTCAGTGAATTTGATGTGACGGTCGGTGTAGAACACTCCTGAGCAGAATTGGACTGCCCATCCTTGCTCGTATTCCCCGTTTTAAAATTGTGGCAATTGATATTGGACTCCGACTATCTGACGTGTCTGTGGAAATGTACTTTCATATGAAGATGGGGATTTGGCCTATTGATTAAGGCGTGCTGCCCCAGAGTGCTGCCGATTGATGCCTTGTGCGAGGGTCCGTGGGTTCGAGTCCGGTAGGAAGTTATGTCTTTCACCTTAGAAACCGGTTATTATTTCATGCCTGGCCTTCATATGAAGTGAAATATTTGCTAAAAAGAAGAAATTATCCACAATCTTATTAGATTTTCTTGTTTCTCTTTGCAGGAGCTGAATTAATGTTGTGACATCCTATACCACGATGCTTTCACTTCGGGGCCACCATTACCGTTTCGACCAAGTGCCACGGGTCTTCAAAGAGTCGTTCATTATCCATGGGTACCGGCATCCGAAGAGTTCCGCCAAGCAATGCATCCTATCGCTCTTCCAGGGCAACAATGAGACATTAAACGTCTGGACGCATTTCCTACCGTTATGGTATTTTCTCTGGCGTTTTATCGCGCTTTCACACGGCATGGACTTCATGAACGATCCGTACTGCTTCCCCCTGCTGGCCTTCATGATAACCGCCTGCGCATATCCGTTTTTCAGCGCGGCTGCTCATGCGTTCAACACAATGTCCGTCCGGGCACGTCATATCTGTTTCATGATTGACTACTCCGCCTTGAGCCTGTACGGTTTCGGCGTATCTGTGGTGTATAAAGCCTACTCCTTCCCCGACTTCCTCTTCGATACATGGATTGCCAAGATTTACCTTCCTGTGGCCTTCATACTCTGCATCCTGTGTACGTTTCTCACGTCTTTATCGCGCTTCATGGACCACGGACCAATGCTAAAAGTCTGCCGCCTCGGTGCGTTTGCCATGCCGTGCGTGTGGGCGAGCCTGCCAGTATTATTTCGTGTCATCTTCTGCTTCTTGGATGTTCAGGGTTGTTTCGACGCCGCCATCATGTACCACTGCTGGCAATTTTTCTTCGTCATCGCTGCAGCATTTTTGTACGCCACTCACATGCCGGAGCGTTTCATTCCCGGGAAATTTGACATTATTGGCCACAGCCATCAACTATTCCACTGCTGTTCAGTGCTAGCAACGAACTGCCAAATAAATGCCGTCCTCTCTGACCAAACAGAACGGAAGGTGCTGCTGGAAGCCCACGACACCGTCCCGACGTTCAATTTCTCAGTCATTGCAATGTCAACCATTGCTGTTATCAACACCATAATTGTGATATCATTTGCGATTAAGCTACGTTTTACTCACTTTCATGAGGATGACCTTATAAATGTTCCGGCCACAAAATCTCGCAAGTGCCACTGTCACTGAAAATTGTGAAGGTGGACATCTTGGAATTTGTTTACATTTTAGTCACTTCATCAGCTCATGTTCAACATACTTTGGAACTCTGTCAAATTTCAATGTTGCTTTCTGAAATGTAAACAACAATTTCAAAATGTGCATTTCAACTCAGTCCACTCATATTATGCTACGAAAACCACCGAACTCAGTGTCTATATTATTTTGTTAAGGCATTTTTGCTTCGTGGTATAAATCATAGTATTTACATGGTATATTATGTTATAGATCATGGAGGATTCATAGTGCGAACCATGATGTTCATGGTATAGACTTTGGTGTGTTGTCATGGTATTTCATGGTATACTTGTAGATTATGGAGAATTCATGGTACAGTCCATGATGTTCATGGTAATGACCTCAGAATTATCATGGTATTTCATGGTATAGATACGTAGTATTATCAGGGTCACTCTATATTCATGGTATAAAATCACGGTATTTTCATGGTGAAATTAGCAGTATTTTAGTTCTGTTCGTTTTGTGTTATGAAGCACTCATTATGAATTACAGCACTCT
Organism: Notospermus geniculatus; assembly: GCA_002633025.1. NCBI lineage: Eukaryota > Metazoa > Nemertea > Pilidiophora > Heteronemertea > Lineidae > Notospermus > Notospermus geniculatus. Next base: position 482,462 of record NMRB01000208.1, read on the forward strand.
TAATGGTGTTGGTGTAGACGATGGTACCGGTATATACAAGTAAAGATCACGGTATTCAGTGTAACATTCATGGCATTTTTTGCGATCTGTCCGTGTGACTTTATTGGAAACCTGGCTTGTTTGGCGTGCTGATCAAGCCAATGCACAGTCATCAACGTTTAGCAGGTGGGCAGACACACAGATCAGTGTTCTCCACAGGTTTTGGTCTAAGAGGGGCAGCAGTGGGCGTCGTGCCGGAGGCACTGCGTGAGGTGCCTTCTGGCGGGGGTCTGGGGGGCCCTCCCCAGCGAAATTTGGATTTTAGGTGCTCTGAGATGCGTTTTGTGAGCATCTGAGATGCATTAATTGAGCGATCTAAACCATAAATATTAGGGCAGACGAATTTTTAAGAGGGGCGGGCCGTTTTAAGAGGGGCGGATTTTGCCGTCGGTATTTCTAAGAGGGGCGGGCCGCCCTTTTTCTAACTGGTGTGGAGAACACTGACAGATGGGTGGGCAGACACCTTCGGAAGACCTCCGGTTAGGCACATGTACGGTACTAATGGTAGCCTAATAGCAAGCTGCCTCTAGGGTCCCTTTAAACTTCAAATTGATCAACTGAGTGGTAGCATACATACATGCTGACAACATCCTCTGAAAACTGTTCCTCTCTGCCTAATTACTCAAGATCAGCATAATAATTTAGGCCTACCGGTACACTGAATTTCCTGCAAGTTATGACTAGGCCAAGTGCTTGACCTCTCCAGAATACGATATGGGTCATTTCCTTGTCTGGGTCGATCATGATCTCCATTGCACCACAAGGTCAAGAGATCTCGTTTCTACATGTACTTCGGTCTGACCGACGTCACCAGACACTCATGATCAAGCTGGGTTTTCCAGACATGTGCTGATCTGTCCAGCATGTGATGATGGGATGACATTGCTAGGACAACACGCCACTTGAAAGAGTTCCACCAAAATTCACCAAATCTGCCAGCTAGTGTCCCTGTTGATACTATACCACTGCAAAGGGAGGTGCCAGACACCTGACTGTCCTCGGAGTCCAAGTCTTCCCCGGCACAAGGACACCCGGGACAAGGACAAGGACACCTAATCCAAAAATACGAGAAATTTTAACATTTCACAATGTCAAAACCATGGAAAGAGGGTTAAGGTTTATTACTTGGCGTATTTGCCTATGACCTGATAAAATCATTCAAATTGGGACATGGAATGCCTTTGCTTGCATAATTCATGAGAAATTAAACAGGGTTAAGTCAACAGTAGTAATAGGATATTGTCGTATCAATCCAACAGGCATGTTAGGTGTTGTTGATCTTAGTATAATATAGATCAACGGGGAGGCGGGTGTGTCGGACCTTGTTCTTCAAGTGACCTTAAGCGGCCCATACATGATCAGTATTATTGCACAATATGAGGATCAAAATGGGCAATATCATTGCCAATCTTTCTTCTTCCCAACATGCCAGAAGCACATGACCCTATTTGGGCCCCATATTGTGTAATAATATTGGATGGTATATCTAGGCCTTTACCCACAAAGTGGTTTTGCTTTATGCATTGTTGATGTAAAAAAGTTCAGTACCTAACCGGTCTGGTCTGACATGTCTCATGTAATTTTGGAAGTCACTCGTACATGAACCAGAAATCTAAGTCATTGAAAACACATCGTTACCTCAAGATGCATTTGAAGCTGCGGGACATGTGCACAGCAACATTTTCCAAAATTTTTACAACATTGATTCAGAGCAACAACCCGATGTTGGGCACAACAAATGTTGTCTAGTGTTGCTAAAAATGTTGGAAAAATTGGCAAAATGTATATCGGGTCAAAAGATCATGTTGTTGCTCAGGCATGTTGTTCAAATGTTAGAAAAATGTTGCCAGCTGAGTGTATACACAGTTTTACTTGAATTGCACTTGATAGAAAGTTCTTGTTAGATGTTGAAGTGGAGTGGAGTGTTATTATTTCATGGTTTGAGATGGGAAACTCTCCAAGTCGATGCCGCAATCTGGGAAATAAGGAATTGATTGAATACACAAATGTGGAACATTGCTTATGTCTGTAGGCCTATTGATCCACAGAAAAACACTCCCAATTCCACTTCCGTTTGTGGTGCATGACACTTTGGGTAAACTGAACGAGATTTATGCTAATGATGGCTAATTGTTGCTAGTTCATTTCAGTGACATAAAGGACCATCTATTTCAAATTAGCACGATCAAAATGGCCTGCAATTTGGCTCTTGTTTGTTATAATGTGTAGATAGAGACTTTCATGTTGTACATGTATAGTGTGTATTAGTGTATATGTATAGAAAATGGTCTGTAGCTTCTCCCACGCATTTGAAAATAAAGTCTTCCAGAATGTCCAGTCATATTCACACTTGCTTGACCGTGTAACTGATCATGACCACAAAACCAGTCAACCAGTTACATCTCCGATTACACAACAGGCCTTTTGGGAAGGTCTGAGTTGAAGTAAGTTAGTTGTGCAATCAGATGTGCTATCAGCTGTCTGTGATTTTGTGGTCATGTTCAGTTACGAGGTCAAGCAATATGACTGGACATTCGGAAATAACTTTACTTCTCAGTATAAGCCAGTCAGAGGTGAGGATGGGGTGAAGCGGAAGATAGGTGTTCCAGCCATATTCTTGGCAAGTTTTATGCTGGTGGATGTTTTGAAGGTCCCGCCCAGCAGGGGGACGTCACGTTATTGATACATTGATACTCCAGAGTCAATTGTGAAATCATACTGGGAGTTCTTGCCAGTACCATCTTCTGGCCAATATTGGGCCCCCTCGGGTATTGTGTCTACGACGTTTGGCTATAAAATGCCTACCCAGTTCAGCCGTAACCCCTGTTGCGGACCCACAAAACCCCGGGCTTGTTAGATTATACAGCCAGCATAGGAAGACAGTATTGTCTGTAGTTTCTGATAGAATACTGGCCGCTTGTTTCTCAGACATTGTGCAATTTGAATAATGTCGACTTGTACGCAAGACTGTATCATGTAATAGTGATATAACTTATGTGTAACACCAGAAATACTCAGTGTTACCAGTAATATTATATCACAAATGGATCATATTTGCTGTTTGAATATAAGTCCCATCGATGTCATTGTTGAATAATCAAACTCAACGTGTCCTATTGTGTATGTAATCCCAGCTTCCAGAGGTAAACATGTTATGAGAAATAATCGTATCTGTTCATATGTATACAGTGTATTTAGTACGACGGCGGCACCTATTGTTAACATATTATGTGAGGCTGCCAGCCAAGTCCATAAGATCTCATTTCAAAGCTCAATCTCAAGGAGAATTTTAAGGTCACATTGACTTCCTTTGAAGGTCACATTGACTTCCTTTGAAGGTCACGTTGACCTCTTTTGGAGGTCACAGTGACTTCAGCTAAAGGTCACATTGACTTTATTAATCAAACGGGGGCCTCCGAATTGGTGCAGCGTTTCCTGGTAGTTCCAACTTGAAACATCAGAAAAGCTGTCAGTTTTGTGCCACACCAGTTCACCGGCTGGTGTGTGCCACTTCTTGCAGTGCACAACATCATTCAGCCATGCGAGGGAGTTGCATTCCTTTTGGTTTGTAAATTTCTTTCTGGTATGTACAGCAGGAATGAAGCATTTACTAGTGTAAGAAGTAAAAGCATTTACTAGGCTGAATAAGAGGCATATTTCAGTGCCAAATGTAAAAGATCTCAAGACTATCGAGTTTATGAAGATGTGTGTCGCAAGATTGCAGAGAAAATGAGTGCACCACTTTGGGGACATCCTGTACACTAAATGTCAACTTGAGATGTAACGTTACTGACAACTTGTTAGGAAGATGTATATTTTTGTTCATAAATTTATTAGAATTTTGTAAACTTTCACATTGTTTCTATATTTCCGAGGTGTTTATTATGTTATACAGATGATGTTTTTTAGCGGTCACATTTTCTAACGAAAGGTTAGATATTTTGCTATTGTAGGAAGGATAGGCATACATTGAACTCATTATACAATATCTTTGTTGTGTTGTGACCCCCCCCCCCATGTTGTTTCACCTCCCCTGTTATCTGATAGTATTCTCCAAGCTTTTGCGTTTGTAGGGTTATCAAAAAGAACAGACAGATACCAAGTTCGCATTCCTTGCGCACATCCAAGTTTCTAGCACAATCAGCCTCGACTTCAAAAGTTCTCCAATGTGTTGAAATCAACGTCATGTGGCAAAGACGAAATTGCGGCAATGCCGTGATCTCGAATGGAGTGTAAGGCATGGTTCCAAAAAGAGGCCGAGTTTGTAAAAACAGACCATATATGCGCAGATCAAGTTAGAATTTGTCAACTTGGGATTCGTCTGGAGTAGGCCTAGTTGTTTTTCACAGGGGGCAAAGGACAAAATATTATTTCAGGAGTGCAACCACCAACTCGGGGCATTATAGCCACTCATCAAACAATACTGGGTGATATTAACGATATGTAGGAGGAAACTGGAGCCCCCGGTGGAAACCTACGATGTTGAGATAGCACTTTCTGCCACATGAAGCCACTTGAATGACTGGGGATCGAACCCCCGACCTCGTTGGTGGAGGTGTGGAACGTTTCCACTGCACCAGCCTGACAACCCAATGGAATATAGGCCTGTGTTTTATTTCGAAATCACTTCAATTGTTGATGTGGTTACCCAGTATCATTGCAGAGATTTTCTGTGGCATTCAAAATCAGCCAGTTTCCATATGTGCTATTTTATCCTAGTATTCATTTAAAACAAGATATGGTAGATGTATTTCCAACCAAATTTATCTTGCCGTGTTATGAAATGCATTAGACTCTCAGATGTCAATGCTCATGTTGATGGAGTTTGTATTTGGGTTAATTTTATGATGGGATTGTAAATGTTGCTAAAGAATTTCTGTGCTTTCCTAAAATGGAGTTGTCTGGTAATTAAAGGTACAATGACCAAGAACAATGCCTCTACTAGCTAGTATTTAAAGGTACAGTGAACACTGATCAAGTTTAGTACCTTCTCCAGTTGCCACAATATTTCACAATGTGGGTCACACGAACTTGAGTTTTGGTGTTCTATTTGGTGGAGTGACTCTCCAAAAATACCCACTTATCACTAGTATGTCAAGATGAATCGACACACTCCATGTATATATATATTTTGAGTTGGTTTTTTTGTTTCCCTCGTGATTCAAGTATTAGAGCAAACACGAAATCACAAAATGTGTCAGGTTAGATCATGCATAGAAGTGTTCCTACCTATTGACATGAATGTATTTTTTATTCCAGATTAAATGCCTCCCTCCACTCAGTTCTGTACGAGCAAATATGTGATTCAATATATGAATAAACCCTCTTCAGTTAAGAATTCAAGTTTTATGTTTGATACTTTTAGGCCCCTTTCTCCAAGTCCCAGTTTCACATGGCTCCATCTGGCCGGGTTCTGAATGACCCTATTTCATCTGTCAAGACACTTCTGCCTTCGGTACTCAACCCAGACATCCCAAGTTAAAATGCCGCAATCATTTCAAGCCTAAGGCAACTCTAACAATGACAATAAAAACTTCAATCTCGCAACATTGAACATGCCGAGCTGAAACAGCAACTGCTCACGGAGTACAATTTTAAGAACTGAAGCAACAGTAGTGCAAATGAAAAAGAAACATGGTGGTGTTGCGGTGGACATGCCTGGCTTTATTCCTTTCTCTTCATACAGCACAAATCCCACTATAGTTGAGTGATCTCAAGCCCTCCACACACACTTGTCCGCATTGCAGTGCAATTTTGGATGTGGCTATTTTAAGGATTTATTGCCAGATGCAACGTGAAATGCAAAATATGTGCAGAGAAACAAGGAACAAGTATCAAGAACACTTTTTATTTGTACCTCACACAGGCATATGTCCCCAGATTTTTTGTTGCATGACATCACAAACTACTCGGTCTTCAGAGAAAACTGTGTCACACCTGACACTAAACACTAAATACAATGCTTTCTTTATATCCAGGCTCTTCAAACTTTCAATCACCCTGCAACTGATTTGAATAAAGCTACTTTTTCAACACAGTCGCATGGCAGAGCGCCAACCGGAGGGCGTTTTCTTCTGTGCATGAAAATTTGAACAACAAAAGCACTACAACCGAATGTAACAGATCGAATGGTGCATTATTTTGGTGTATGAATAGAACTAACATGTGCTGCCACCTATTAATTATTAGACAAAGTAAACTGGATATGATACACCTTTTATGTTGTCCTTCACTCGCAACTCTTCCTCCAGGACCACGTGTGTCTCATGCTGGACTAAAAGGGTGCCCACTCGGGCAATTCTGGTACATGATGCAAATGTCTGTAACACTCACAATGAATAACCGAAAATTGATATACTGCCCTACAGTGAAACAAAGAATATGAAACAGAAACGGGTTTCTAAGGTGAAAGACATTGCTTCCAACCAGATTCGAACCCACGGACCCTCGCATGAGGCATCAATCGCCAGTACTAAGGGGCAGCACGCCTTAACCACTAGGCCAAATCCCCATCTTCAAAAAGATGGTTCAATGATCTATGTTAAACGAGGCGTCCATCAGTACCCTGCGAGTAGTCCAAATAATCTCCGAACCCAAACAGTGAAAAAACGAATATTGAGAGTTACATATAAACAAGATGATATTGATAAGAACGAAAAGCATTTTATTTTTTCCTTCCTCCTCTTTCCTTGAGCTGGAGAACCACAGTGGTTCCAAGTACGAAGTTGTAGTATGCCAGGGTGTTGGAGTCCTTGATGAAGAGACCCTGTCGAAATAGAGAGGTGAAAATGTGTGAACACTACGCTTAAGTTGGTGTGAAATTGTATGACAGAAAATTTACTGCCAATCCTGCTAACTTTTGCACTCAAGTGCCACACAGAGACACATGGCACTGACTGACAGTTATGTGAATTCATATGTATGCTACCAGCTTCAACGAATTGAATGACCAGTCTGCCAGGGCAAAGAATTCCCACATGCAAAATGCTGATGAGAGAGCGTTCACATTGAGACCAAACTTGCACTCAATACTCACGTCATATTGCAGTTTCTGTTTTCCTGCTGGCATGCCCAGTTCTTCGTGCAGCTTGGCCTTGATGACAGCGACATTATCCGTAAGAGGCAAAGTATAGGTAAGCACTTGTCCATTGAGTTTGAACTCCGTCTTATCAGGCATACTTGGAACTGCGACATTGAAAGTGACTGGGCCCTGAAAAATTAAGGGAGATATGTTACAAAAATCTGAATAAAGGTCTTTCTGAATGTGTGTGCATTGGTACTTGGTGTAACAAGGAATGAAACAGCTTTTTTTCTTGTTACATAAACTTGCCTTGTTTCTCTTCAAGAACTCTTCTTCTGGCATCAAGCTCTCTTCCGTTTTGACCTTCTTGGATGGCGGCTCGTCAGGCTCCATCTGTGGAGGTGCTGGTTGTCCCATTGGGGGCCCCATGAAACCTCCCATCGGGCCACCCATAGGTGGCATCCCCATCGGCGGTGGCTGCAGTCCTGAAATGAAGAATTTGAAGATACACTCAATGGACAATACTAGGCAATTTAATAAACACGAGTTGTTTGTCAAATTGAGAACTTACCCATCAGGGGAGGGGGCCTCATCCCTGGCGGTGCTAAGCCTGGTGGTCCAGGCGGCATCACCATAACTGGACCACCCATAGGCATGGGTGGACGTCCCATTGGTGGTGGCCGCATTTGCATCTGCATCGGTGGTTTAGGTTGCGACTCAATCTGTACCGGCTTAGGTTGCGGTGGCTTGGGAGCTTGGGATGGTGGAGTCGGCTTCGGCAGAGAGACTGCAGGAGGTGGGGGCTGTGGCCTGGACACAGGCTGCTGAGATGTTGACGCTGGATTCTTTGGCAGAGCAGGGCCAATCTTCTCCTTTGTATCATCATGACTATAAGAACGACAAAGACTTGAGTCAAACAGAGGCATATTCGTTCATCACACACAGGAATCATACGCCAAGCTTGAGAGGACTCCAAAGTGTATTTTTCCATCACTCAGGACCAATGTCAGTATGGAAGAGGCCATTTCAAGCTACTCGTATTCCTCACTTGGATGGGGTTTTTCTTTGCCCCTGCAAAGGCGCCACAAGGCATCATGGCTTACTGGCCCATGTGACGGACATGAAGAGAGAGATCACCCTAGGATGGATTTGAAACCAGGATCTGCTGCTGCTCCTAAGCGGATGTGACGGCAACTGTGCTCTCAGGACACTTATGCGGGGTCCACCCTGCGATGACTGTCTGAGGAGCAATACAGGCAATACCAATCCCACTTGTAGGCTAACTAAGAGTACCAGGCCTCTGGTTCCCTGGCTTGAGAATCTTGTGCTTGAATAGTTCTACTTACACCAATCCTTGAACCTTGTGGATCAGAGCAATCTGTTCCTTGATGGAGATATTCTCACGAGCTTTCTGTGACACTTTCTCCATGGAGGCCGTGTGGCCGTCCCAGGTCACTTTCTCAATCTTCTTGTCCTCCTCCCCAATCTGGTAAAAAGAAACGGAGGTGTAAATCGGCCATCCTCCCAAAGCAGTGGTTTTGCCCAACTCCTCTTTATCCATTTACCAAACATTGTGTGCGATTGTATGAAGAAGAGCGAGACCAAAACCCTGCTATGGGAGAATGAAGATCAGCAAATTTAATTGTCCGTGCAACTCAAAAGGAGAATTTCCACAAACACCAGATAAAACATCCTTCACCACAACCAAAGCAGACTTTACCTTTTTACCAATCTGTGTTTCCTCTGCTCCGACACCAAAGATATCCGTACGTCTTTCCGACAGCCTCTTCAAGTTGCTGCCGATAGAGATACCAGGAGCGATGACTTGTTCCTGTTCTTGTTTTTCAGCAAGAGCGCGGTCACGCTGCTCCATCCATTTACGATCCAGAAGACCTAGAACAGAAATTTGCTGTTAAATACTGAGTTCTTAAATCTGCTGACTTGTAAGTACAACCCAACATCCTTTGAAAGCTTTTCTAATCAATACAGCAATGTCAATAACGAGGTCAACAACGATTTTGTTTGAAATTGACCATACTCACCAATCCTGACGTGCTCCTGCACCTTATCAGCAGGGATCTTCTCTCCTGTGATGGGCGAGACCAGATACTGATCTTGGGCGGTGATGACTTGCTTTGGAGCTGGAAAAAGTCAGCATGTTGGTTATGAAGCAGCTATGACATGAAAAACAAGAATCTTGGCCTTTAGAAGATTGATTCTCTGTCTTGAGCAACTTAATGTGTAGAGATTGGTGTCTTGTGACAGTAGCCATCTTCCGCATACAGGATATTTGAAATTTGACAAACCACTACAACTAACTCTGACAATACAGCAAGGTGTGACTTACAAGGATGAAAGTGACAATTTCCCAAAAACCCTGAAAAAATGTTTACCCCCAAATGCGACGCGGAAAACGCTACTTTGAAAATTTTTATTTGGCGAACTCAAAACCCGGAAATCCGGGTATACATGGAGGACTTTCATCCCTGGACTTGAAACTCCTGCTAGCTGGCATTATTCCTATGGAAATCTAACCCTAACCCTCAAAACAGCACTGAACTCTGTCTTACCTTTTGGATCATAATCCTTCCTGACGATGACCTCCCCATGCATAGGAGGCAATGGAGGCAGGCTCGGTACGTCGCTGGGTGGGGGAGGTGGTTTGGGGGCATCAGGTGGTGGGGGTGGTACAGACGGGGGTGGAGGCGGGACCTCGTCATCCTCCTCTTCTGATGAGCTCTCGTCACCCTTGCCACCAGGAACTTCCTCATCAGTTGTTGCATCCTCATCAACACTTTCAGCATCGCTGCCTTCATCGTCTTCTGACTCTACCTCCATTTCCACATCACCCTACACCGCAAAAGCAACATTAGTACGACTTGAGGAAGATTGGTATTCTCTTGAATAACACAGACACAGACAAAAAGGACATTTGTGGCCCATGACAGCAGAATGAGTTGGAATGTGCACAAAAGAAGACCCAAGGTGGCATCAGTTGTGTTTTTTCAGGGTTGTCGGCCCATTGTGAAATTCAACTTTGTTCATTTCTTGTTCTCTGGTGTCATCTTGGGTCTTATTTCCTACCGACTCAATTTGCTGTCATGGGGGACATTTGGCTCAGCACCCACTCTTCAACATGACTTACATCTTCATATCTTTCCTGAGCGATCATCCTGGCCCCAACTTCATCAGGTGTCGTCGGTGGAGGGAGATTACCCATCTCATGCAACTGAAAATCAACGGTCTCGACAACAACAAAATCGTGCCAGTCAACCTGGGCGTATGCAACTCGCTCACGTTCCAAGGCCTCTTCTTCCTTTCGACGTTCACGCTCCTGGAATTTTGCCCATTCTACGCGATAACGGACCTGGTCGAGAACCTCTTTGGGGTTTTCTGCTTCTCCTTTGCATTTTGCAAGGAGATCTTTCGGTGGAATCAGAATCTGTCAAGCAAATTGAAAACAATGTACAAATTGATGATAAAGTCTTATGACAATCGGCTGCCACTAAGTACTGCATTATCAGCAATTTATTTCCTATTCATCCCGAAAAAAAGATCTACAGCTACTAACCCTAACCCTAGGCCTAACCATTGAAAATGAGTGACACAGGAAGACAGCACTGTCACCACGGTAGTCAAAGGATAAGCACCTTGCTAATTAGCTCCACTAAAGTCACCTCATGATAACTCAATACAAGGTTACCTTTGTGTACTGTTCAACCAACTTTGTGAAGTAGGTGAACAGACTGTGTTGTGGACGTAAGAAATCAAACTGGTAATTTCTCTGTTCACGATTCATCAGGTTGGTGAGGAACTGTCGGCCATTTCGGGCAACGAACTGTGCCGTGAGCTTGACGACATCCCTGAAATATAAGAGAATTTTAGTGAGAGTCAAGAGTCAATCAGGTTTTGACTTCGACATTCACACTATTGTACCGAAACAGGGAAAAAAATAAGCAATGGAGTTATTAATATTCGAGTTACAGCAAAAGTTAAATGGTGAGCCTTGCACATAAATCTGGTATGTAAAGAACTTACAAATCAAAGGCTGAAATCGAAGGTGGATCAGCAACAAATTCATATTCTGGAGGAGGTTCTGTCGGGACGATAGGTTCAGGAGCCTTGACTTGTTCCTGAGGCTTCAAGGTTATAGCTGGTGTGAGGCTGATCTGGAAATGAGAGAATGGGATCAGGGGCTGAGCTTACGAAGTCTGAGAAGTCTAATCATGAGTCGAATCAGAAGTTCTCTTTGCCATGTTTGCAGTAAGAATTAAGTTCAGAAATGGGACTGAATGAATTCTACCTTTGGAGCAGCTGGTTCTTGTCCTCGGCCCTCTTTGAATTCCTTCACCTTATGCTGGTAATATGCATTATACGGGTCGTTTAGATTCAAGAAATTGAACTTTGGGTTGTTGATTTCATTCTGTCGAATGCGAGTCTCAAATTCTGGACCATTCCTTGCAACGAAACTTGCAGTCTTGTCAACAATATCTGAGAGTCTTGGTTAAAGATTTTTATCAATCTAGCGTCTGGTATTTGGTAATTACCACATTCCCACAGCTGAAATTATGGTCGAACTTTAGAATCCCCGAACAACTTTTATCATGTTCAATGTTAGGCCTCGCCCGGTACACTAGTAGATCAGGAGCTGAACGGGAACCAATTCAGAATCCCCGATCAGTGCCCCAAAAAAGTCGTCAATTGACGGAATAAGCCGCATTGTACTCTCAGTACAACAACAGGATTGTGTGCCTGAGTAACGGCAACGTGGAACGTCACTTCCGGCGATCGGGGATTCTCTTCTATCTAGTAGGCCTAGGCTAGCATGCTACTGTACTGCTCGCATGTCACTTAAAATGCGTTCGCGAGAAACATGCGAGCAAAGTTCGCGAAATGCTCGCGACGGGATAGATTTTGGACGTAAAACGCAGGCGAATTATTCGCGAATTTTTCTAGTGTTTCTCGCGAGCGACTCCCGTTATTCCGAGCAGATGAGTGATGCATGGTAATTAGCAAGGCGCATAAAATGCAATAAACACATTTGAAAACGATCGCAGATCCTGTCGGCCTAATGATGGGAATGATAACGCAATGTCACTTCGCCCTTCGTAAAGTTAAAAAGTTAAATGGAACCCTTTTTTGTGACCGTTATGAACGGACTATCCCGATCTGCCGATGCGATCACACTACCATGATCATGATTATATGATAATGAGATTGTGAGTGACAGCATTGCCATGGTTGCTGCCTTGATTATCATATGCAAATCAGTGGCTGAACCAGGCAACGCCGTCTCAAACCACCTGTAGTGTATCAGTTTCTAGTGTCCCAAATCTCAAGATAAATACCGCACTGTTTACTCTAACATCATTCTATCACGAAATAAAAGGAAATTACTTGAAATGCTTTATCTCCAGACCTGCCAACCCGTTACGGATTTCCGTATTTAGTACGGAATTCCACCGAAATTCGCATATTGTTACGATGTTACGGACGAACCATCAAAAAGTCCGATTTTCAATACAAGGGTTAATTTTTTCACCAACACGAGTCTCGCACAAATCACAGCATCAGACTGTTCACATGCATTGCAGAATCTGTGCATTCCTGCAAGCATGCCCACGTGTATGTACTTCTGCTGTGCTTCTCATGCTGAACAATGGCGGACATATCAGCTGTTTTTGACAGTTCATGAGTTTGCAGTATGATTTTAGATGTCTAATTAGCGGGAGAGCCATGTAACAACTGTACAGATGGGACTGAGAAGAAAAGAAGCCCGGGAAAAGAAGGCAGCAGACCTATCAGCAAGAATATTGATGATGAATGAAAGGCGCTTTGTGAAAGTCATCATGATGATGTTTTGCAATTGATGATTNTAGACCGAAAACTCCGGTCTCCGAACATAACATCATAGTTATGATTCTACGACCGGATTCAACCTATACAACTCCTATGGGGACTAGTGTAAACGAAAATTTGCATATCAATAGGCAAACACGCGGCACTTTTATTGCGAATATCTCGAAAACCTACAGCGAAAATTGCTTTTAATACCAAATATTTGTAATGTTCATATAAAACAGTAGGTGACTGGACCATTTTGATTGTAATCTGACCAGAACACATAGGTTTAATTGCTTTTTTCGATGCGGTCTTGCATCGCGCCGAACTTGGCTGCCATAATGTTTTGATGACGTCACTTTCGGCGTTTGGCTTTTCTGTCATCGGAAATCGCCGAGTGCTTCCGATTGCGCAAACGAGCCTTCTGCGCATGCGCAGTGGTGAAAGTTGCATCTTTTATGTGGCGAAGAAACATCCGATAATTACGACCTTTCGAACCTTCAACTCCCAAGTGACCTTTCGCTCCGGAAGTCAACAAACCAATGTACAGTACGATGTACAGGGATATGGCGGCGTGTTTTCACTGTCCTTCAAACTTCGGATTTTAAACACATTGGAAGTGGTCAGATTTTTTGGGCAACGGTAGGAATGTCATCTAGAATATTGAAACTTCATGATAGGATACTTTTTAAATGCTGTCCTGCTTTCAGAGCTTCACAAGCAGTGAAAACATTCCGCCCTTCTCAGACAGGCGGATTTCCTCCACACAACACACGACTGTTACGAGTAATGCATTTCAACGCAATGATTTAACTGGGTCAACATGACGTGCCATCTTACGGTGATCCCAACGGCGCAACGTCATTCGCCAGTTCACCACGATCACGCATCTGTTCACGTGGACAGCTTGTGGAAGTAGCCAGCTGACCAATCATCGGGCTCCGATACTTGCTGACCTGGGAACACTGATTACTAATTCATTTGTGCACAGTTTGAACCAATGAGAGCATGAGATGATTCATTATGATCAGATCCCGCAGCCTACATTCATGATTTTTCGTGAACGGCGGTGGTTTTAACGCCGATGAGCCTGGAAGTGAGGGTGTCATTTTCCCGCCAAAATTAGTGCGCCGTGGCGACCAACGTGACCAAAATACTGAGTTTATGTATGTTTGATCAACAAAATCGGAGTCAAGGTATTTAGATCAAAGTAAATATTCGATAATAGTCAGTTTATATATTTTGAAAAACATAGATAATGTGTTGAAAACTTGGCGCCCGAGTCGCAAATTGCACTGTTTGCACTAATTTGCATAAATTAGCGCAAGCCAAGATGGCGGCACATGAAATGTTGGTGGAGGCGGGACCTCCTCATCCTCCTCTTCTGATGAGCTCTCCTTGCCACCAGGGACTTCCTCATCAGTTGTTGCATCCTCATCAATACTTTCAGCATCGCTGCCTTCATCGTCTTCTGACTCTACCTCCATTTCCACATCACCCTACACCGCAAAAGCAACATTAGTATGACTTGAGGAAGATTGGTATTCACTTGAATACAGACCCAGACAAAAAGGACATTTGTGACCCATGACAGCAAAATGAGTTGGAATGCGCACAGAAGAAGACCCAAGGTGACATCAGTGGGTGTTTTTCAGGGTTGTCTGCCCATTTGAAATTTGACTTTGTTCATTTCTTGTTTTCTGGTGTCATCGTGGTCTTCTTTCCAGCGTGTACGGACTCAATTTGCTATCATGGGTGACATTTGGAGGAACTTTGACTCAGCACCCACTCTTCAACATGACTTACATCTTCATATCTTTCCTGAGCGATCATCCTGGCCCCAACTTCATCAGGTGTCGTCGGTGGAGGAAGATTACCCATCTCATGCAACTGAAAATCAACGGTCTCGACGACAACAAAATCGTGCCAGTCAACCTGGGCGTATGCAACTCGCTCGCGTTCCAAGGCCTCTTCTTCCTTTCGACGTTCACGTTCCTGGAATTTTGCCCATTCTACGCGATAACGGACCTGGTCAAGGACCTCTTTGGGGTTTTCTGCTTCTCCTTTGCATTTTGCAAGAAGATCTTTCGGTGGAATCAGAATCTGTCAAGCAAATTGAAAACAGATGTACAAATTGATGATAAAGTCTTATGACAATCGGCTGCCACTAAGTACTGCATTATCAGCAATTTATTCCCAATTCACCCCGAAAAACAAGATCTACAGCTACTAACCCTAACCCTAGGCCTAACCATTGAAAATGGGTGACATAGGACGACAGCACTATCAGCATGGTAGTCAAAGGATATAATCACTGCTAACTAGCTCCACTAAAGTTACCTCATGATAACTCAATACAAGGTTCAAAACAACCTTTACCTTTGTGTACTGTTCAACCAACTTTGTGAAGTAGGTGAACAGACTGTGTTGTGGACGTAAGAAATCAAACTGGTAATTCCTCTGTTCACGATTCATCAGGTTGGTGAGGAACTGTCGGCCATTTCGGGCAACGAACTGTGCCGTGAGCTTGACGACATCCCTGAAAGATAGAAGAGAATTAGTGAGACTGCAGGGTGCGTGCAACTTGTGGAGCACCAAATTTAAGACCTTTTTAAGACTTTTTAAGACCAAGTATCGGCAAAATTTAAGACCTACTTTCTTGTAACGAAGCACCCGAACAGATCCATGATAGGGGATGAACGTGGGCAAGAAGGGGGATACTTAGACGGGGGGTCTGGGGGCCCTCCGCCAGAAAAATTTTGATTTTTAGAAGCCCAGAGATGTGATTTCCCGGCACTTCCCACCAAATTTTTTTTACAACTGCCTTGACATGAAATTTAAGACCTTTTTAAGACCTTCCCACAGAAATTATTGAATTTAAGACTTTTTAAGGCCTTGAAAATGAAAGTGCCAGATTTAAGACTTTTTTAGACCTTGCACGCAGTCAAGAGTCAATCAGGTTTTGACTTCGACATTCACACTATTGTACCGAAACAGGGAAAAAAATAAGCAATGGAGTTATTCGAGTTACAGCAAAAGTTAATGGTGAGCCTTGCACATAAATCTGGTACGTGAAGAACTTACAAATCAAAGGCTGAAATCGAAGGTGGATCAGCAACAAATTCATATTCTGGTGGAGGTTCTGTCGGGACGATAGGTTCAGGAGCCTTGACTTGTTCCTGAGGCTTCAAGGTTACAGCTGGTGTGAGGCTGATCTGGAAATGAGAGAATGGGATCAGGGGCTGAGTTTACGTAGGGGAAGATGAATACAAATTAAAAGTCCTAATTCAACAATGACAAGTTGGCACAGACACTCCGAGCTGAGACTTGAAGTAGACACCGAGTCTGAGTTGAGTTGAATCAGAAGTTCTCTTTGCAGTGAGAAGCAAGTTCAGAAATGGGACTGAACGAATTCTACCTTTGGAGCAGCTGGTTCTTGTCCTCGGCCCTCTTTGAATTCCTTCACCTTATGCTGGTAATATGCATTATACGGGTCGTTTAGGTTCAAGAAATTGAACTTTGGGTTGTTGATTTCATTCTGTCGAATGCGAGTCTCAAATTCTGGACCATTCCTTGCAACGAAACTTGCAGTCTTGTCAACAATATCTGAGAGTCTCGGTTAAAGATTTTTATCAATCTTGCGTACCTGGTATTCAGTACACATTACCACAGCTGAAATTATGGTCGAACTTTAGAATCCCTGAACAACTTTTATCACGTTCAATGTTAGGCCTACAGTAGCTCAGGAGCTAAACGGGAATGAATTCAGAATCCCCGATCAGTGCCCCCAAAAAGTTGTCGATTGACGGAATAAGCCCATTGTACAACAGGATTGTGTGCCTGAGTAACGCCACTTCTGCCGATCGGGGATTCTAGCTCATCAGAAAATCAACCGACAGCCGCCTGCCCTGGATAATTTAAAATAAAAATAAAAATCCAATCTCACCATCTGCATATATGCAGTGGTTTCATTCAGTGGATTATAAATCCGTTACGGCTGAACGGAGATTGTAAACTCGTTCGGAAATCGGGTCGCACTAATTTGCGTCCAACTGCGACCAATTGCGTCCAATGGCGTCCAACACTATAAAAAAGTAATTTTTAAGAATAAAGTGTCCATATCAATATTTATGAGTGTAGGCAGGAGTCAATCAAACATTCCTGAAATGAATTTGGAACGTTTTCAATCGTTTATTTACATGATTTATTGAGTTTATTTTCGCAGCGTCCAGAAGCCGGCGGCCATTTTGTTGTTATCGTTGTCTGGGGTAGACTCTGTCAAAATGCCCGCCATTGCCTGAAGAGTCACAATCGCGGAAGGCTGGCCTCGGGAGTTTTTTGACCCGTCAAATGTCATATAATTCACCTATTTGTGATTAATTCTGATGAGATAATGTTGAGAATGACCATTTAAAACATAAATTTGAACATTTGTATTGATAAAATTAGCGTTTTATAGCGTTGGACGCAACTGGACGCAATAGACAAGTTGCGAAATTAGCGGCCGCCATGTTTTTTACAGTCAGGCACACTTTAACCCGATCAGGAAGTGCCTGCCAAACAGGAAGCAATGGGAAGCACCGCAACTTCGGGATGCGTCTCCCAATCGGGAGTTTTTCTATACATTCTCAGTGAAGTGTGTTAGGACCTGTTGTCCCCTAGTATAGTATCGAACCACACAAGAACCTGTGGACGAACCACATGTGTGAGAAAACAGGGCAAATAATGGTAAGTTCTATCAAAATATCTATGAAATCGAAGGGCAATCGATGATTTATAAACAAATCTCCACTTTCGTACCCTTTTTGAAAGATTTCTGGTGTTCCGCAACCGATCGCAAAGCATTTTTTTGCATGGTAAAAGTACTCGCCTCAGCAAATCGATTAAAATTGGTCTGCGCCTGCGCAAACGTGCGGAAACCCGGTAAAATTACAAAATAAAAAATTCCACAGCCCGATCGGGAAGTAAATTCCCGATCGGGATGCGTGTGACGCATCCCGAAGTTGCGGCGCTTCCCATTGCTTCCTGTTCGGCAGGCACTTCCCGATCGGGTTAGTGTGCCTGACTGTTTTATGGACTTTTTGACATTGCTTGGGTTTTTCAATGGGATTTTACACTGTCAGAGGCGTTCAAAAAAAGAAAGGTCATACAGTAAGCCACTAGAATTACATAAAGATATTTTAGCAAGCAAGCAGCTAATAAAATACATTCGAATTATATTTGAAAAAGTTCGAAAATTCGGCCAATTCCACAAAAAAAATGGCGGCCGCTATTTTCGCAACCTGTCTATTGGTCGCAGTTGGACGCAAATTAGTGCGACCGTCGGAAATCATGGTCCACGACCGCCAGTACTGGATGTGGATGGAGGCACTTCAGCACTATAGTGTACAGCGGGGTGTGCATCGACCACATGCATCATCACGTGCATGGATGCATGCGCACACGCCGGGCCGCTTTTTCCGCAGTTACAAAATCGGTACTTTTTGTGGTCAATAGAAGGATACTTCTGACTTCTGGCGGGGGATAAATGATGCCAATAGTTGGAGTTTTTTGTACAGCCTCTTCCTGCGGCTCAACCTGTTTAGGAGGGACTATTTCGGGCATCTTTTATCACTTTTTTCCGCATTCGCAAATGATGCGTTCGGCAAATGGCCGTCCGTCGTTTTCGATGGTTCCAATCGGACCGTTTCCTTAATGACCGACTCGTCACCAATTGTGACTGTCTTCACGGCAGAGTTCCGGGCGCAGTGCAAGGGAGCTTTCTCACACGTGATTGTGGGGGCAAAGCGATGCACTGTGTGCGTCAAAAAGCGGTGGTGACCTTTTTCAGAGGTGTTCATTTGAGAAAGGGCCTCCGGTGGGTGTGGCAGAGATCACACCGGGGGCGACAGCTGGCTTCGGGGCCGTACGCGTATTCAGGAAAACTCAGGCATAGGAACCATGGTTACCATGGAACCAAAATTTGGAACAATCTACCCAACGAGATCAGGGAGGCGAAAAATTATTCCCTCTTCAAGAAATTAATAAAGACTTGGTCTTATGTTCAATATCTTAAATTGTTTTATGTTACATGTATATTTTTATGTTCGATATCGGTGAAAGAGCTTCAAAGCTCATGTTCTCATGTACCTTCACATACCGATGAAAATAAAGCTTATTCATTCATTCATTCAGGATCATTAAAGGCCTACTTCGTTCCATCACAGGGACCTTGCGTGGTCCGAGGGGTACAAGAGTTAAGGCCCGAACCCACTGATGCGTTTTCGCGCAGCGGGAAAACGCACCGGCAGAAAATGCTTTGTTAAAAGGCAGCGGGCCGAGAAAATAACAAAGGATTTGTCGGGCAGTGATGAAACCGCGGCGACAAAACGCGACAGTGGGTTCAGGCCTTTATGTAGGATACGGTAAGTAAGGAGGCTACCCCTCCCCGGACCAACCGACGCACCGCGCGCGCCCGTAATTCTTTTAGCACTGAGTACAAAAGGTGGTACACACTGATTGAAATATGAGCGATTATGAACTCACTGTCCACACTGTGCGACTCGGGATGCGACGCAACATACGACGGGTATCAGAATATCGCCATCTTCAGGTTCGAGTCATGATCAGAAGTGTGGAAACACTCTTGCAACTTTAGTCGCAAGCGATTAGTGCACGACACAGAACTATGTTGGCAGACGATGTCTCCGCCTGGGACCGCCGGAGTGATTATCGGCAGCTGGGAGTCCTGGACGGATTCACATTGCTACGACTACGTCGCATAAACACCCGATCGTACGGTCCAACGAGGTACCACTTATTGACTGGGAGTCATCACGAACCGCCCGCCATCAATGCGTTTGACATTGGCGCGCATTTTCTCAAAACGAGGCTTTTGCATTCCGTCGTCTGCGTGTTGTGCAAATGTTTGCTCTAGTTTTGGAAAATAATCGTCACAATCTGTTCTGTTGACAAAGTCAACGACCTGCGCCGATACGTACGCCATAGTTCAAACTGTGGAATTCATAGCTTCATTCAGCGGATCGAAGCCTAATCATAATCATAAGCATAATCATCACAGCCCGACGGCGCTTATGATTGGCCGCCTTTCAAATCAGACCATTGAGCAGACGATCTCATGCAGACGATGTGTGGGAACAATCTCGCTCAACATCAATAGTTTGATCCATTCGGGCCTTGGGAAATATAGCGCCGACTTTGGTACCATTGCGCACGACTTGTGTTGCCGCGACACAAAGGCGAAGTCCATTGCTGATCTTTATATCACCAGAATATGGCATTATCACATATCTTCCTCTCATTTTTGTCACTTTAGAGTCAGATCGCTTCGGGATCACAACCAAAACATGGCATCTCCGTCAATTTTGAGCCCCCTGACCGTGGCGATCGAGTCAGGATTGGCCAACCTACCAGAGAACCCAATCACCACATCGTTTGGACAGCTGTGGACGAGCATGAACGAGAACTTCACAAAATTTCAGATTGCGACCTGGGGGTCTGTCATCGTGCATGAGGTGAGATTTGCATACAGTGGGGAGCTGGGATCGCCTGCAGAGTCCGATATTCAGACTGCCTAGGCCTTGGCTATGATACCGTTGACCCACATACTATAAAAATATATCTATTTGTGGGCTTACTGCTGAAATTAGGCCTACTTATTATAATATAGGCCTAAAATTATAATATAATTTTTATTCCACTTTGGCCTACAAGTGAGGCATATTCAATGTCTGATTTGCAACTTTTGACGCTATCCGTATTAGTTTTTTGCTCTGACCATTTTGTAGCCAAACTGATACGGCCTCTAAATTAGGGAAACCCATACAGATGCTGAGAGGTGTCCCTGATTACAGGGCGTGGATAAAAGGTGAAATGACCAATTCAGGACTGAAATTCGTTGTCCTTGATAGAGAGCGTCCTCCTGGCAGAGGTATCGACAAAGGGAGGTTCTGTATTTGTGCGAATACCATATATACGAAACAGCTACGAACGATACTGACAATAGTCATTCTTCCCTTCTTTCACTCCTTCAGTTCGTCTATTTCGCGGCCTGTCTGCCAGCATTTTTGTTCCAATTCGTCCCGTTGATGAGACGCTTCAAGATACAAAACGTAAGTTGAAAATCTCCGTCTCTATGAAGACCTCCGCCTAGACGCTGCTGAAACGTCACGCCTACCGCGACGGCGGTACCGCGCAGTATAGGTTGCGTTCGGACGGAGAACCAAAGGAATTTATACTGAAAGCCTACATGTAATGCTATGTTGGACAGACCATTCCTTCACAGCGATCGTGATTTTGGGGTTCGATTGTTTTTAGGACAAACCAGAAGACAAACAATGGAGATGCTTCCGCGTGCTCATGTTCAACCACTTCGTCATCCAAATGCCCCTCATCTTCGGCACGTACATCTTCACCGAATACTTCAATATTCCATACGACTGGGAAAACTTCCCAAGGTGGTGAGTAAAGTCGGCGAAGTTCGTTTCTGCTCCGCCCTGAGAAACCCAGGCCATTTACGGTCCATCGAGAGATCGTACAATCGGAGAGCGTGGGCCAGCTGAACTCGGGTTTGCACCGGACTTCCAGGTTTCAGATCCCCTCTCTTTGACAACTGACCGTCATCCAGTGCTGTGTACGGTACTCATGTTTTCTGTTGCCCCGCTGCAGGTACGTCCTCGCCGCTCAAATATTCGGCTGCGCAGTGATAGAAGACACTTGGCACTACTTTCTTCACCAGGCTCTCCACGACAAGAGAATTTACAAATACATCCACAAAGTCCACCATCACTATCAGGCTCCATTTGGCATGGTTGCTGAATACGCCCATCCAGCCGAGACGATCAGTAAGTTGGTAAAATCAAACCCCGCTCCTTCGTTGCGTGGCTTTCCCCAAACAATCGCAAAGAATCTTCGACGAGGTGATCTTTACTTGATGCAACGATCTTCCAGCAGTTGAAAAAAGGGTGCCATATTTACGACGATTCCTATTAAAAATATCTTTAAATCCGAACTTCTTTGTTCCAGTTCTCGGAATGGGATTCTTCATCGGGATAATGGTGTTCTGTAACCACATGGTGCTACTCTGGGCCTGGGTGATCGTCAGGCTGTTTGAGACCATTGACGTCCATAGTGGTTATGACATCCCTTATCTAAACCTGTTCCACCTAATTCCATTCTATGCTGGTAAGTTATCGTTTCATCTGTTGTAATCAGTGGAAATCATACTCCGCCTTGTTTTTTTGCGTTGGGCGTGGCGCAAAATGCAGACCGTGTCGTTTAGTGTGCGACCGTATGCACAAGTGCCAGGCTACTCCTTGTCTAAGGCAGTGTCGTTTCCTTTTCCCCTTTTTTCTAGGTGCCAAATTCCACGATTTCCACCATATGAACTTTAACGGTAATTACTCCTCGACCTTCACCTGGTGGGACAAGATATTCGGCACCGACGCCCAGTACAAGGAATACCTGAAGAAACTGGAAAATCAAAAGGATAAGAAAATGGAATAAATGTATAAATAAATGAACATACAGCATTTGCAGGGCTACCTTCACTGCACACGATGGTGGGTGGAGGAGGAACCCTTCGGTGATGAAATTTCTGAACGAGTCAGACATTTTTGACAAAATTAGAGATTTGGCATCGGAAAATTGGAATGTACCGGTAGACTTCTTTTCGAACGAAGGCCGATACCTGTGGCATGATTTTATGAAGGTCTACAGGCCTCTGTCTTTCTGACGACGACGACTGTTTCGTAACGGTCTACAGCTGTGATAATCAATTCAGTGACAATTTGACAATCAAAAGGACATTGATCATCTTGTGTTAGGTGATTGTCGATGTAGGCCCTACATGACTGCACTGATTGAATATTATTGTACATTTTACGTAAATAAATGTTTAGGCTAATTTCATGAATATTGTTTGAAGATTTCTTTTTTATCATGGGGAATTCGATGTTTGAAGACTCCTTTACCACATTCGTAACACTTCGGGTCTTTCCGCCGTTCTTAACCGATACCTGGAATAGACTGATCCTCTATCCGGTTCGAGGACAGGCGACCAGTCTCGTGCAGGACCCAAGGCATGCTGACATCAATGGCAGCGCCCAGTGACTTATAAAACTTGCCGAAAAAAAATTCGATTTCTGGTAATCGGAGGGCTAAATCTGTGATAAAATTGAGATATTTGGGTGAGCTTGAATATTCCAAATTGTTTATGCTGCCTTTAATCCTGCCAATTCACCCATTTTATGCATAATTCAGTGAAAAATTAGGATTTCGATCGAGCATGTCGAGTGGGCTTCATCCATGGCTTGTTGGCCTATTTTTGTACATCACTCAGGTCTCAGCCATGTCAGCATGTGCACAACATACACTACATTACATACAGTGTGGGCCAAGGACTAGGATAGGAGGCCTAGGCTATACACATGATGATGAAACCATCATCATATCCATGGGCACAAGATTAGGCCTATAATAATGAATGATCACAAATTATTTTTTTAGTCACACAGTAGTGCCCTCTCAGGCCTCTGTCTGGCCTCGGACTACTCGATTTACTTCTAGGCCTACTCTCTGCCACCCTACCTCATGCCCCTCCCTCCCTGCTGTCACCTCACCGACACCGCTGTGCCTGTGCCACTGTGGTCAGTGTAGACTGGTGCATGCCAGTGACTAGGCTTCCTCAGCTATCTAGACCAATAATAGGCCTACCTACCTTTGTAACTAGGCCTCATCCTTGTAGTAATGCCTGACATGACCATTTCATGTTGCAGATGGAGCAATAGCCTAGCCCTAGAAGCTCTCGTCTATCGCTGGCGTGAGAGCTAAATCTTAGCTACTACCAGTACTGCTCGAAACCTACAATCGAACCAATACATAGTGTTAAGTTCATTTCTTCATCTTTCTCACTCTTGCAGGTGAATACCACCATTTGATACTGGGATTTCATTTGAGAGCCAAAATGATGCGGGCCTTATCAGTTAAGAAGATTGGCTTCCAGAACCTTTCCACATGGTCCAAATGGTTCCAATCCTGTCGAATCTCCTCGAGAATTGTATTAGTCAAGACGGATTCCTCATCTCTCGACATAGCGCAGTGGAATCCACGATTTCATCACTCTCAACAGGAGGAGAATAAAAATGTGTCCCAAATCCTTGCCGTTACACATAATCTGTCCTACTTCAGGCCAATACAGAGAAAGAATTCTCAGTTACCAAAACAAGGAAGTTTAGACGTTTTGATGTCCTCTTCAAATTTGTTGAAGAAGATTGAGCAGGCATCGGATGTACCAGCCTTGTTGGGTATGCTTGGTTCAGAAAGGGATAACATCTTTGTAGACAACAGAGCAAAACCGAATCTTTTGATCAACTGGCTGAAGAGACTGTGCAGTTTGATATCAGAAAAAGGCCTGACTCAGGAAGACTTGGAAATAGTCAAAAACCATGAAAATTTTCAACAGCTTTTGCAACAGTTAGATAAAAATATCATGAATATGAAATCACATGATATTACAGACGGTCTTGGTTATCTCTTGGAGATATACCCGGAGGATAATTACACGATTGAATCATTTGAGAACCACATACGTTGGTTACTACGTAGGATGTATCTACCTAAAATTGAGAAGGTTCTCATAATGCATGAGAACCACCAGGAGACAACCCTGCGACAGGATATGTTGAAATTCATTCAAGCAGTTTCGGAGAAACGATGGGGAGAACTCCTGGATCCTGCTGATCTGATAACACTCATGTATGACAAGGAAGAGAATGTGTCGGACAGATTTATAACAAAAGTTGAGGCGAAGGCACTAGACTTATGCGGACAGATGTCAACGAAAAACCTCTATCGTGTGATATATCATTTGGCAAAGAAAAAACGACGTAACACGCCACTTCTTCGCGGTGCTATGTATTACCTCAGTTGTCAGCCTCACATCAACCTGATTCCGGTTCATTTAATGAATTTGCTGTACGCTCTTGCTAGCTTTAAACTGTACCATCCTGCTCTGTTTGAGAAATTAGCAGTGGCTGTCATCGGACAAATACACCATTTTGAACCTCATATGGTTAGCAGCGTGCTGACATCTGTTGGTGTGGCAAGATTCCGTCATCCAAAACTTCTGGATACCTTGACTGAATATTTCAGTGAAAATCTGACAACTGTTACCCCAAGTGATCTCTCATCTCTTGTGATAACGCTTGCAAACTTGAACTATCAGCCACAGATGTTGTCTGATTGCTTCCCGAAGTTCCTCGCCCACTTGTGGCCTCTGCAACAATCAAATAAGAAGGCCTGGTTGGATGTTGTGTGGTCGGCTGCTGTATTGAATCGATTAACGTCCGACATGGTCGAGTCTGTGATGAAATCTGAATTCTGTGGAGATTTCACAGGTAAGAAAAAAGGCAGTGCAATATACATGTGTATAATGGTGAACAACACAGAATGTTTACTAGTAGTAGGCCTGCAACTGGGCCAGTCCTGTAATTTCCTTCAACATTGTTCAAGCAAAAGAATCTGTTTATTTTCAGGTATGGACTCCTTCCGAGCCACACCATGTCACCTGAAACTTGCAAACATCTCCGCCGTTGTCAGATGTGATCTGCCTTCCTACTCCGGACCGAACCTGCCAGATGATTATCTGAAAACAAAAGATTTAACAGTAAGTGTCTTCTCAGGTACATGTATCTGAAAAATGCAAACAATTTGGCCCCTTTCAGGACCTTAAAATGAGGATTGATAAAACCCTGTAACCTGACTATGCTACAGACAGTCCCAAGTGACTGTGGCCATTTCACCAAGAGTGTAGGCAGAGTACAGCTCCGCTCTCTTCCTTCTTCATTTCAGTTTTCAAAGAGAAGTGAACGACCTTTTCACACGCAGGTTTTAGAAACGCTCCTGAATATTGCTCCAGGGGAGAAGTATGCTAAAACGAATGTGCTGACACCCTCAGGGTCGACAATCGGTAAGGAAAATTTTCCACAATATGCCATTTCTCCTGTTGTTATCTTGGGCAATTGACAACCAAAACCTGCTCTTCATTGTCCTACATGTACTATTTCCTTGTCAATTACAGATGTGGAGTTTATCGTCAACCAACAGGGTGATGTCCAACCGTATGCAGACTACAAACCAGTGTTTGGGGAGGTTGATCCAAATCTGAAGGACCTTCCAGATAACATGCATCGGTAAGAGATGGAAAACTAACCTGTTTTTTCTGTGGCATTCTGGAGTCCGTTTTGTGGCAATTCCTCTTCTCTTCTGTCATGCTTCACACAGTATCAAATCAAAGCATGAAGACAAGGCAGCTATCATGTAGGAAGCGCCTTTATTCTGAAAGGTCTCATTCCACAGTTTGTACAAGCATGGTGTCACTAACCAGTTACCTGAATAACTTTTAAATGAACAACCCTGATACAACGTCTTAAAGCAATTCCTCTCCTCGTAGGATAGCACTACGAGTCAATGACTACCAGGACATGACGACATACACCGTTGTCCCAAATGGAGTGAGTGTGATCACGGCCCGCCTTCTCAAGAATTCAGGCTACAAACCTGTGGAGGTGAGATGACCTTTGCCACTGATACATTCATTTACTGTGGATGTCATTCTTCACAATATTCTTGGTATCTATTATTCTAGACCCCTCACTGTACGCTGAAGATGGTAATTCAATTTTGTGTTTATTTCCACAAAGTTGCGCGCTTGATATTTGTGATCCGATCTAGCAAAAGTAGGCACAAATCGCAACGGAGAAAAGGGTTAATGGCCTTAGAGCCTACAACACAATAGCTGAAATGTACATCTCAATGGGTTGACAATAGTAGTGGACAACATTAGATGAAAATATCCGTTACTAATATCAAAAATAGATATTTTTGCTAATATGTAATTATATATTCCTATCATCCATCATACCACAATTGTTGTTAGAAATTCCTCCTATTTCTCATCTTAAAGCGTACAATTTCTCTACTTAATAACTCACACTGTCACAATCTTTCTTTTTCAGCTGACCTTCCATGACTTTCCAACCAAAGGAACTGTTGTCAACAAAGTGGCATACCTGCAGGGGAAGCTCAGGGAGATGATACAATAGACATTATTCTATTCATTTCACATGTTACATACCTGTACATGTATTTTAATGAATTAGCTGATTGCCAAACCTGATACGAGAAACTCAATAAAGAATTTATGATGTGTGGTCAATTATAGCCTGGTACTTTTGTTCATCCACCTGTTGGGTTGGGCCTTGCAAAACATTAGTACATGTACTGTTGCGGTGATGAACTGCTGTACTCTTGGGCTACCAGTAGGCCGAACACCGTTGGTTTGGCCAAGTGCCACAGAACACCCTTTACTGTCATGACAACAAAAGGCGAGTCCTATTAGCTTGCTACACACTATTTCTGGAGTAAAGGAGCAGAAGGAAACCAGAGTGCCCGGAAAAAAGCCAATACCATCAAACTACACATGAGACGCAAACAACTCTTTCACATGAAGAATTGGCTTGACTAAAGATGGAACTCGGGGTGTGTCACTCTGACATCACTTGTGACACTCATCCAAGCAGCTGAATCGCCGTGTCTTGCCGGCCCGTAACGTTCTTCTCAGTCCATATTTTCCAGTTTAATTCCATCAGTGAGTGAATGGCCATTGGAAACTTGCTGAGGAGGCTGACTCAGGTTCGAACCATAAGCTGGGGTAGCCTGAATGGGAAGAGAAGACTACATTGCACAATGTATT
This sequence comes from Notospermus geniculatus, assembly GCA_002633025.1. Taxonomy (NCBI): domain Eukaryota; kingdom Metazoa; phylum Nemertea; class Pilidiophora; order Heteronemertea; family Lineidae; genus Notospermus; species Notospermus geniculatus. The sequence goes on from NMRB01000208.1 coordinate 510,115, forward strand.
GGCAAAAATCACTCAATCATTCAGGTGCAGAGAAACACCTGATCTCTCAAAAATTCTGTTACTGATATCAAGGTTCTAATTCATGGGGTAGCGCAGGAGGGGGAGGGGCACATCCTAGAAGACCACGTTCAGTGTCTAGTGTCCAGGGGCCTGTTTCATAAAGTGACTTTAAGCTAATGGTACCATTAACTCGAAATGCATTTTCCATTTGGTTAAAGGTACCATAAGCTTAAAGTCACTTTATGAAACAGGCCCCTGGCCATTATATCCATGGCTGGCACTGGTATACACCGGTATATTACCTCTGCTCTCGGTGGTAGCGATGCACCTCTTGTCCTCTTGGTACTACCAGCTCCATTGTCTAAAAGAAAATCGCTCGAATGATAACAAGTATGTACATGTACAGTCTTTCAAATAAGTAAATGGACAGCGTGTTTTTCAAATATCTCCGAGATAAAACAAGATAATTGGATGCGGTTTTCAACATAGTGTGGTATACTTACCTGGTCATATATCTCATGTATTTGGGTCAACCTAATTTTAACCCTTTGTTATGTAACAGGCTATTTAAAAAAGGTCCAGAAATTAACTTTTTTATTTCTAATTTTTTTCAACAGATTTGGCACTGATATGATCAGGTGATTGACATGAAAGACTCTTTGCCAAAAAAATCGGTGAAATCTGCTGTCTTTTTCGTGATATCTCAAAATATCAAAATTTGATATTTTTGATATTTTGAGATATTGAATATTGTTTTGCTGTTATTCGCTGCCAGACGTGATAACAAGATGGCTACGAAATTTTCCACGTGTTTCCATCACCGAATCAGCAGAAAATATTATGTGAAATCTGGAGGCTGAATAAAGAGGCTGAATATCATGACATTTAAGTGAAAAAAGGATTCAAAAATTGCATAAATTATCAAGAGGGAATGAATGCTACCAAATGACTTTAAAAAATGATCGAATATATCAAAATTTCAAAAATCTCAAATTTTGATATTTTGAGATATTACGAAAACGGAAAAACATTTTCAATATTTTTTTGCGCAGAAACTCTTATTATCAATCACCTCATCACAACACTTTGAATTCTGCTGAAAAAAACTTGAAATAAAAAAGTTGATTTCTGGACCTTTTTAAAATTGCCTGTTACATAACAAAGGGTTAAAATTAGGTTGACCCAAATACATGAGATATATGACCAAGTAACTATACCACACTATGTTGAAAACCGCATCCAATTATCTTGTTTTATCTCGACGATATTTGAAAAACACGCTGTCCATTTACTTATTTGAAAGACTGTACATGCATCATCGAGGAAGATGTCTAAAGCCCAGCGCACATTTGCGGCAAAACTCAATGCGTTAGGGGTGTCTGTTAAAATCGACTGACCTGGCTGAATGACGAGTCGACAGCGTTGGGTCAGTCGACTTTAAAACCTCCCCTAACGCATTGAGTTTTGCAGCAAATGTGCGCTAGGCTTAACACCTGAAACCGTGTCCAACGAAGGTTAACCGACCCTGAACGGCGTTTGAAGGAGCGAAAAAAAACGTAGGGAGAAAAGCTTCAAAAGACTTTTTGGCGTCTACTGGTACATACTGCCGATACCTCAAAAACACAATATATACAAGACAGATACCTTGTTGAATTTCACGGAGAGCTGCTGTAATAAGGTGGTTCGTCCCGTAACTTTCCTGCGCTCCACTGTTGTTGACAGATACAATCATTTGTCTGGGCCTGGACTCCTCGCCCATCTGCAGTAAAGGCATAAATTTTGATACCGGTATTTGTAATGATAAAATAAAGAAACAGACAGTACGGTACACCCAAGTGGGGCATGGACGTTTTGACAAATGGATGTTTTGACCGTACATCGAATATAAATACCTCCGTCTTCCCTTGGAGGATTCCCGACGTCCGCCCAGTGTTCTTTGGCACGAATTAACAAGATCGCCGTTCGCGTCGGCGTTTCGGGGGCTTTGCGAAAACTCTAATGTATAGATAGATGCACGGAAAAGAACGTGAATTTTATACTTTTTAGTGCGCAGGGACCAACGACCTCAAAACTATTAACAATAACAGAAGAACTTCGGTCTGAGTCAATACCACTGATTTATCAAATAACTGATTGCCTTGTAACATTTTGCCTTAAATTTGTACATGTTCAGGTACATGTGTACATGTACCTACCTTTCCAGATGGCGCCAATTCGAACTTGACTCTGTTCTGTTCGTGGAACACGTCAAGCGTGAAATCCAGCGTGTCCTTAAGATTGTATTCGATATATTTCACCTCATCGAAATTCTGTCCAAATTCGGACAGCTTTAGTGTTTTTGCCTGAAGGAATAAACAAAAATATTCTAGACCCAGGTACACATTGCTGAGAATTTCCTTTGTACGGTATTTGATTATACACTGTCTACACTTAATTTAATTTCAATTTTTTTTAAAATTCTAAAATGTCTACATGTTGTAGCCACATATTTCTTGGGGTGACGGCTGGTGGTTGGTTTTGGTGTTGGTGGTCACACTCAACAGACACACCTTGCTGTCTTTGTCTCTTGTGCCAGTAGAACGCCGTCCATTGCATTTGATGACAGTGTGGATAGGTGATAGAGCTTTTCCACATCCGCAGTGTTCTTCTATTGGTAGTGAGTACTGAAACTGAAATTTAGGAATACCAAAATTGATACGATATTTGATATTCTCAAACAGGGTCTGGAGCTAAAACAACTGGCCCAAATCGGGATATCCTGCATGATCATATTTCTCCTAGAAAGATTTTCCTAATAGGGCAGAGCAATTGTGCTGTAGTCCGTTTAGGGGCCACCTGTACCCATCATTATGTAGTACATGCACTCTTTAATTCGCACTATGTTCAAAATACATTTGTATTGGTTCACGTAGTGACCATTATTTTCATACCGGTTTTGCCAGATTCACTCTTCGATCGCGCGGTTATTCACATTACCATAACCTGGGCTTCGCACTCACGCAGGAAACTTTCATTGTGAGGCTGAAGATTGGAAACCAATAAAAACGGATAACCTTCGATAAAGATGGACTTTTAGTGAATAACCTTAATAAGTTAAAAGTAGATATCCATTTGCTGCTTCGGATTTCTTCTGGGCCCATAATATTCGTTAGTTGACCTAAAAATTGCGTTTAATGCCCAGTGCATTCGCGATATCCAATACATGGCAGAATAACACAGGTAGGACGAGCCTATTATTGGAAGGCGTAGGGGTTTCAGGGTTCTTAGGTGTGAATCAACATCACAAACGAATTTGCTGTTTGCGGAATGATACATTTTGTGGGATAGGGCCTAAAGGTTACAATTACTAGCCGGTTTTTGAGAGAATGTATGAATTATATAATGTAGATAACTCTTATGAATGGCCTATATTTGAAAATCAGCACGCCAAGCCTGCCTTCCCTGTGAATGATGAGTCGATCAATACCACGTGGGTGAACAATGCACAAATAATGCTATATAGAGGTACATGTACGTCGAGTGCCATCGCCTCCTGGATATAGCACTGCCTGGATTCTACTTCTCTGGTGGCAAAACAATGAACTATCCCAGGGCCTCAGAATTTCTAATATGGTAAATGAAGTGTCCCATGCTCCTCAATTTCGGTATTTTTTCGACACGAACTTCACTACGTGAACCTTGACGCCACCAGGCTTGTATAAATTTCTATTGTTACCGACGGCGAGGTTGATGACTAATTGTATGAATCCAAACTCTACTGCCCCATTTAAAAAATAATCTATTCTATTTATAGGCGAAAAATTCTGTCACAAATCAGCTGACATCATGGCCAATTGATGTCCATTGTTTCTTTGAGATATCAGTGTCCTTATTCATAAACACACATGTACGATCAATATTATTCCACAATATGAGGATCAAAATGGGCTATTTTATTGCCAATCTTCTTCTACCCATCACACCAGAAGCACATGCCTCTATTTTGGGCCCCATATTGTGCAATAATATTGATCGTGTATGGGCCGCTTATGTCGAAGCTTGGAGGAATTCCTCCAAGGTCGAAGTGTGGTCCAAATTTTGTACCGGTACTTATCTCATTGTGTTGAACTTGAACAAGGATAAATGTTTGCAACGATTTGTTTGCTAGTGTAGACTTAAGCTTATGAGGGGCCAATTTTACAAAGGGTGTTTAGCCTAATTAGTGTGTAAATTCATAGTTATCCAGGTTAAAAAAGTATACATGTAGAGTTTTCGCAAAGCCCCCGAAACGTCAAGCGAACGTCTATATGCTTTTGTTCGGTGCTCTCTTCTTGGTATCAAACAATGCCATTGGCGTTCGCGTTGGTGTTTTCGGGGGCTTTGCGAAAACTCCCTATATTGGTTTGCTGCTTGGTCGGCGGTGCTTACCTGCAGGATGATCACCCATAGTTAACTTTCCTGTGTCTAACTCCAGGAGGACGAAAGAAAATTGGAACGCTCAAGAAGCCTTGTTTAGAGTTGTTGAACTCTTTTCTATTACAGAGTTTAAGAGATCACACGCTAACGATAACGTTTACGTTAACGCTATTTCTTGCATGTATTTTATGTACAAAAAATATCGTTAACGTAAATGTTATCGTTAGCGTGTGATCTCTTAAACTCCCGTCCCCGTGAACGTAAACGTAAACCTTGGAGGAATTATACAATTCCTCCAAGCGTAAACGTAGGAATATTAACCGCGTGTGATTAGCCTGCAGGTAACGCCGCGCCGATCAAGCACCGTACAGGCAGCAAGACAGTGCTTTTCTTGGCGTTTAACTTGATTAACCGTGAATTTATTTGTAAATTCGGCCCAAGTAGCTTTATGAATATGGGCCCTGGGGCATAACCTACTCTTAACTTCCCTAAATCGAAGCCCACGCGTGTCTCAGATACCAGTCAGTTGGACGACCTTTACCGCTGCACAAACGCACACCCACAACGTATTGATGAGGTTGATAAAAGAAGGGATTCATCGAAGTTGATATTTACCCAACGGTCGCGTCCTGAGGGAAGGAAAGAATCAAGACAAGGCTTCATCTCGATTTTCAAAGAATTATTTTCCTCCAACTTGGCGGACACTATCACGAATTTTTTTGCTTGAACGTCTGCAAATGCAACAATAAAAAAAATAATGCAAGAATATTAGGTTGGTTTGGTTGCTGATGTTTTGATACAAATAGTGATGTTTCGCAGACCTGACGAAATACGTAATGCATGTGGTACAAAATACGAAACTGGACTTCATTTCCTGGACCCAATGTGTCCGCTTCTTTTGTACAGGGAACATCTCGTGACAGAAGTTCCGGTCTGTTAGTGTCCGGCCTATTGTAGCTGACCCTTATTCCATCCGAATCTTTTGTTGGGAGACACCGCATATCGGGGTAAATGACCGGTACCACATCCCTGCTGCCAGTGCGTCTTTTAGCATATCACGTAGTTATGGTGCATCTCAAGTTGAATTTTCATATTTCAACTTCGCAGCTACGAAGTGGAAACGAAAGATAAATTTCAAGGTTTATCGTACACTATCGTCACGCTAAAAGACGCTTTTGCACACCAGCTATCTCATGAAACACATCATGGAAATGAAGTCCAATTTCGTATTATTTTGTTTTCAACCAACCGAATCACGAACTCGGACCGCAAAATTTAGGTTATTCGTAAAATTTTCCTTGGTACGCAACATCAAAATAAGCTCGCTCGCTTATCTATTTTTGGCTACATGTACCTCTGTGGGCGACATGGCGTGGCCGCCAGGTCGCGTCGGTTGGCGAAGGGTCATCGCGTTGATTTTCATCGTCCGTCACATCAAGCCCACTATCCTTCGACTGAATCATCACCTTTAACGAAAGTTATGGTGTTCGTACATTCATGATTGAATAGTTATTGACTGATTGGTGATCAGCCCGCCTGAGCAGCTGAGCTATCGCCTACTCTCATCTCGCACTCTCAAACCACTACACTGCGTGACTGCAGACGACAGTCAAGGCTACCTGAGCTGTACACCATGGCGAATGCAAAAATTGGAGACCGATTAGCGCGCTTTTTTACTCAGCAACGATTATTCTTATTGGCTGACCTTTAACACTGACCTTCCCCTTATATGCATGCAAGTGCTGGACTAAAATGCATTTTAGCGTTAAAACAGCTTTGAAAATATGGGCCCTGGTTTTAAAATTTTTGTCAATGTCATTTTAACTTTAGTTTGTGCGGATAAAAACTTACTCTTCGGGTGTACAAGGGACGGTCAAACGGCTTGCCATAAATGTCGGCAATGCCCCGTACTAGTATTTACAAAAATGGCGTTCTTTCTGATACCCTGTCACGAATCATCTGAGATTGGCTCACTCACATTCATCTTTGAATCCTGCCATAAGGGGAATTCGACCAGCGGTTTAGTCTTCGTATTCTGTGATATGGATATTGTCAGGTCCAACTCTTCCGGCGGAAGACCCGGTAGAAAATTTAATAACGCGGTCAATGGACCCTCGTCGTGTTTGTTCTGTGAAAATGATGACAGAAATTAAGTGTGGGTACGTACCTTCGTCGGATTACGGGCGATTGAGGAAAGCATTCAAGTTGCAAGAACACATTTGAATTGTTCTTGCTCCGAAAGTAAGTTGACGGAACAAATACGGATGGAACCACTTTATTCGGTGTCGGAGGTGTTGCGGGGTATGAGCAGCGGTCTCTACATAGATCGTCAAGACTCCACACATGGTGCTGGGACGATCATCCTAAAGCCATTCATCGGAAAAGCAGCGACCGATACGTACATGTACCTTAATTTGTTCACATTCTCGGTGAATGTCCACGGTTTCACCGCAGTAAGGAAAAGATGCTTTACACCTAACCGGTTTCTTCTTCAAGTCATCGAAATTTATGTCCACAGTAAGCGCATCGCGAGGAAGGTTACTCTGGAAAGAAACGGTGATGCTCAGTCTTATGGAACAAATATTGTGTGTAGCCTATTATGATTTGAATTTTGGAGTATCCATTTGAATCTGATGTGATGAGAACAGGTAAACGAGGATATGAGCCACTAGAAAGCGGCAGTTTCACCTTATTGGCCTATCCCATCATTTCACTAACCTTCTCCTGTGGTGTCAGTCGTTGTATGCAGACCCGTAGTTCTTTACGAGAGGTGTTATATGCATGTGTAACTTGACACTTCACTTCTGCAAGGTGAATCAGCAAGATAATTTAACTCCCACAAAGTCGCACGTTGACTAGCTGATCCGTTCTGCGACCATTGCACAGTGCCGAACTGTCCGGACCGAGATTTTGCCAAGCGTAGACGGGTTGAGCCAGCTTACCAAATCGAACAGAGCCGAGCCCTGCAATCCGAGGTAGGTTCGGCCCAGTTCGAGCACGGCTCGGTTATAATTCCGCCAGTCTCAACAGCTACATGTAAAAGAAAAATCTGCATGGCCGCGAAACCCCTCCAGGCGCGTTTTTACAGGTTACTGGGTGGGTTTGCCTCGGGGTTTGCCTGGATCTGGCTTGGTGTTTTTAGTGTAAATGGGCCTGTCCCGCTTGAATTTAAAACTTGATCGGCCCGGGTCGAGCTCAGCACACTTCAACCGAGCTGCTAGTGCAAATAGATCTATATAAATCTCACACAGACTCCTTACCTTTTTCCAAATTTGGCCAGTGTGAACCATACGGCAACGCCGACGGCAAGCGGCGTGGAGAAGTCATTGCGACAACTCCGAGGGGCGGCTGTACACTGATTGCCGGTGATATCAATCACCAAAATCATTGTGTCGCTATCATGAAGATGAAAGAGCAGTAGGTGAACCAATCGCGATCCCTGGATTTTGCCGGGCTAAATCTGATACGTAATCGATCATTGGCCACCAGAGGGCTACGCTTAGCCCGAGGGAGATCCAGGTTTTGAAACGGGGGGATTGCTACTAATGCATTCTGAAAATACTCAAAATCATGGTCAATTTACATACTGTGACACGTAGGGGAAGGGGCTCCGACCGACAGGCCGTTTCCTTTTGGGATATTCCCATCTCGCCATGTCACGCTTTTACTTGATCTTTTCCTGATCAATCAAGATAGGAGTACATAGTTCAAGATCCACGTGCCTTCTATTGTGTCGTGGCCACGTTGTTCATAAATACAATACCTACTTGAACACACAGGCCAACCAAAATACACAGAATTCCCTCAAAATAAACATGTCGTAATTTATTGTGATTGAATGGCCCATTTGTGGTTTGTGGTTAGGTTCCATTGCAAGGTAAAAATGGTGCAAATATGACTGGACATTCTGGAAAGCACTATACCATGTATACAGCGGGATGCGAAATATTATGTCCTTCCAATAAAATTGGATGAGAAATCGTACGAAATATTTCGAAGGAAAAAATGTATCGCGTACGGCGGCCTTGACGGGGTCATATTTTCGTCACACCCAATTAACTTTTACGCTGCAACGTAATATTTCCCAGGAAATAAATCGGATCTACGGCGGGATGCGAAATATTTCCTTCAAATAAAATTGATACGTAAAGTCGTCTGCGAATTTCACGAATTTGGATGAGAATTGGAAGAGAAATCGTACGAAATATTTCGTAGGAAAAAATGTATCATGTATGGCGGCCTTTATTGAAAATTCTCTGCTCAAAGAAGGCTAGAAATGTCACGGGTTTTTTTCTCGATTGTTGGAAGGGAAAATCCCGTCGAAAAGTGATATACTGTTACATGCAATAATCCTATACATTTACACCTAGATTATGTATATTTACACTTGTTTGATCCAAGGCTTCGTACGTGCGCAAACGCAGCCAATGAAAAAAAAAGTAGGAACACCGGCCATGACCGTGGTATGCGTAAGCCTAGACAGTTTCGATTCGATCATAGGCCTACGGAATACCATTTTTCTGAGAGGAGGGACCGTGATTCTGCGCAATCTGACTATTCATCCTCCCCGAAGTCGAGACTGATCATGAATGAATAGGTGTAGTTCAGTGAAAAAGTGAGATGTGCTGCTGTATCGGTACAACGATCACAATTGATGTAATGTAAATGCCGCTCAAAGAAACCAAGTTAATTCCTTTCCACCACATACGCCTCTGTGTCTCCGCCGATCAGCTTCGTCTCATCCTGGTAGGCCCCTAACCTGCACTGGTTGGCCTCACGGTCGAAATTGACGGCAGAACACTCAGTGTGGCCGATGCACGCGATGATACAATCGAGGACACTCCTGCTTCGATCGGTTTTGATTACCGAAGAGGTTCCAGAGAGTAGGGGTGTGGCGGATTGGTATCGCTTGCAGCGGACTGTTTTTTTAGTCGGGTCTGAAATGATAAGGAGATTCAAACTTTTCTAATTTCTAATAACATCTATAATCAGCAACGACAGCCGATCGTCGACTACAGCGCCACCAAACGTCGTTCTAGGCTGCGACTTGAGATCACGTCTCACTATAGTGGAAACGGGTCTTTATTTTGTAACGTCTTTATTTGCAGGATATATTGGATAAAGGGTGTTTACCGTTAGTTGGTGTTGATCCAGGGGAAGTTGTGATTGTTGTTGTTGTAGTTGTAGTTGTGGCTGTAAGATAAGGCACAAGGATTGAAAAGTAGGCCTATAAAGGAGGTTAAAATGGAGTGACAATGAATATTGGAACACAGTCGAGACGGGTGCCCTGATCCCACGCTACAGAAACGAGCAGGATTGCTACGTAGCATGTTTTTTTTTACATCGAGAGACTAGGCCTAGGTGGTGCTACTTACTGGCAGATGTCGTCGTCTGTGATGTTGCAACCGTCGCTGCTCCAGCTGGAACCATAATGAAATGAAGTGTATTTCATTCATCAGGGCCGTATTTAGAGCCAACCAAAAAACGTGATTTTCATGCGTGATTTTGGGCAAAAAAGGTCTTCTGCCCTCCCCCCCCCCCCCGACCAATAATTTAAATACGGCCTTGTGCATCATCTTGACAAGAGGCCCATGTGTCTGGGACTCAGCTAACATTTCGGATCATACCGTACCGGGTACATGTAGGCTACATGTACCGGGTACATGTAGGCTACAAATCTTTGAAGAAGGTCACTCTTGGTGACCACAAGGTTCAGGCTTACATTTGCACACGGCGTCCATCCTCTGGACCTCCATCTCCGAGGAAGAGAGGGCAACGTTGTACAGCTTCAAGCAGGCGAGCCTGTCAGTACCCAAGGTACCACCCTCCGCGCCAATACCGACGGAGCCATGTGACGCATGCTCGGAGCCTGGGGCGACTGCTGAGGATGGAGCGTTGATTGTTTGACAAACTCCATTGACACATCCAAGGGCTGTGTATTTGACGGAATCGTAAGCAACTGCGATGAAGTTCCATTCATTGTACCTGATCTTGAGCTCCTTGGTGAATTCTGCCCTGAACATTTCGGAATAAGAAGCTCGATCGTACAGGATAAGTATTATCTGTAAATAAATAAGTACGTATGATCGAAACCCTGGTTACCTCAGGATCAATCTCCAACGCAGAGGTCAGACAGTTTTTCCTACTGACTCTGCCTTCAAACGTCAGTTCGCGTACAATGTAGGTATGACGTCATTCAAGATGGTGCCTCCAGGGTAGCACACGGTTATGTTTAGACTCACAAAATCACATGATCAAATTCGACAAAACTGGTTGGCCCATCGATTTTGTTGCATCGAAAATGAAACTCTTTCTGCCGGAACGGTGGTACCGAAGCATAGCCGTACGTGTATTTCGCCGCAAAAATGTGCAACATAAAATAACAAAAGTTTTGAAACCATGTTAGTTTTGGGTTTTTGGTACATTCTAAACTTGATGGTAAAATTATGATTTTTATAAGGTCTAAAAACTAGGTGTAGATCGGTTTGTTATTCACTGTGCTCATTCGGGGCAGAGTGATGAGGGCGTATGAAGCCAGAGGGGAAAGTGGAGCAAATCGAAAACACGGAACGCCGTACCTCTGGGCAAGCGAGATAGCTCAGGAACAGGATGCTCTGGGAGCAGTCAGCCGCGCGTATTGCCAAAAGATGTCAGCAAAGTTCTAGCGGACCAATACATAGGAAAACCCCAGCACCTGATTGGTGCTCGATCAAGAATGGACGGGTCCGCTATATGCATTGAATTGGGCCGTAGTGACACCTATTGGTCAACCCACTGACAGCTCCTATTGGTGCAGTGGGAGTTAAGGGACAGGCGCTACCTACCCTTCCGTGACTGAGGACCAGTTCATCCAAATGCGCTGCAGCGCCCGCCGCCAGATTCCAACTGAATAAATACAGCGTGGTGAATTTCTCAACAGGGTAGAGAAACAAAGTGACGGTGAAGCTTCCTTTGACATCAAGAGGCGAATTCGCTTTTCCTGATATTGTGAAGAAGTTCCCATTGTACCATGATACTGAAATATTCATAACAAGCGATATTTTACCAGTACATGTATTAAACTGCAAACACTGTAAAAAATCGTCCTCTACCGTGGGTGGAAACGCACGGGTAGAGCCTTGTCCAATTTTTAAGCCATGGCATGCGTAGGCCTATATTGTCGTCCATGAAGGATCCTACCAAGACTAAATAGAGTAGCATATGCCTATTCATACCAGAGACGATTTCCTCGCAATTTGATAACGCGGAATTTGTCCACGATATGAATCCCTCCCTCTGCAACCAGAACAGGTGCAGGGGGTTTCGTCTCGTCGCTAACTAGACCGAAGTCAACGTACCTGGGATCTGCACGGCGGCGTTAGGACGCCCGTTAGGGCCCGATAAAAACGTCATCGGTGTTGGACTTGTTAACGTGTTTCCAAAACCCGACAGGTCCTTTCCCCGTGTGGTCGCATTAAGGGGCCAAAGCCCGACAGGTGCCGGCACTGCACCTGGAAATATGAAGTTGTAACAGGATTTTCCTGACCGAATACAACTTCACCGAACATGGATGTTTCCATGAATTTATACCACACATGCCAGCACCACCATCGCTAAACAAGTTTACGCGACCCTGGGCACCGTGACCTGGGAGGCACAGATGGCACTGGCTATATTAACCAATCACAGGCCGTTATTCCTGTTGTTGGGGTTGCAGCCTCGGAGACATACGTTTTGATTGGCTCGAAATTTGTGAATTGCCAATTTTAAGAACCTACTCCCGCGAGAAACCTCACGTGGAGTAGGCCTATGCCTGGAGAGATGCAGATGGACTTACTTACCATTCTCACCGAAGAAACTCGCCACCAAAATAGTGGAACACAGGAGCGGAATTGACAACATCTTGGCAGGAACAGGTTCACCAACGAAACTAACCACTCTCACCCATCAACGACTTCTAAACCAATACATTATTAAAAAACGCCAAGACCCTCCTCATGAAGTAGAGAATCGAAAGCTTTAAATTTTCATCTGTTACTTCGAAGTTTCTGTCACTTCCACCGTTTTGACTCTGGTGTTTAGGTGGTTAATTGGATATATTGGCACTTCAAACAAAGTTCGTAAGTGGAACTGGTGCTTCAAGGCCAACCACACGGCGCAATGGCCTGGCAATCAATCATACGCGTTGACACAATATAGGTAGAGCCGACAACCAGTGACGTGTCTTGACACAAATAGGAAGGATATGAGGAAAATCATGAATAATTTACGATGTGCTTCATTGAAGTTCTGGGAGAAAAAAGTACATGTACTAGGCATAGTCAGCAAATTGCGCAGTTGAATACATAATTTCACCAATTCTTCAGTCTAAGTAGAAAAATGCAACCTACGTATTTTTATTATAGTACTTAAGAAAGGAAGACTGAATTAAAAAATACGCGGACATTCCAAAAATCCTATTCTCCAAGTAAAGGATAAGTTTAAATTTAGGCTACAACACGAATATTTGTTAAAACACTGAAAAATTGGGAGAGGAAACAGAACTATCCCGAACAGACAATGTTCAGCTGAGAAAATTTCATATCTCAACATTTTCAGTAAATCTCCTTTTGATTTCAGTGACTAGTCATTTTTGTGCAGAACATAGGCCTCGGTGTATCCGGCCGTCAGATGTTCCTTATTCTGGTATTTCCCCATTCTACATACTCCAGACACCGGGTTATGGTTGATGGCTGTACACTTTGGATATTTGATGTAACATTCGTTGAGGCAGCGTATGGGGCTCTCGTTCAGGAAGGATACCACCCACGAGGTGGCATCGTCGAGAGGCGTGGCGGATGTGTACTGCGCGAAGCGCACTCCGGTGGCTCCTGAAACCAGTTGAAATCATTCTTATGATGGCGGGAAGGCAAAATGTACCACAGCTTCTTATTGGTCAGTTTGAATCTGACCAAGCAACTGCCTCATGCATGGTGTGGCATCTCCTCACTTGAAATCGTAGCTAAACTGTACATTAGGCCTACTTGACTTACGTGTTTCGTCGTCCCCCGTGTCTACAGGAAAGGCCATGGTCGTCGGGCTCGTTTGGGCGTCTGTTCAAACAAAACAGGACAAATATATCGCGTGTGAGGATTTTCCGGAGATATAGGGCCTAGGAGCAGTGCAGTGTGAGAATTATACCATTATACATGTATGTGTAGGTCTATACGTATCCTTGGCAGTGGTATTCTTGGCATGATGAGGACCATTATCCAGCCGGAACTGTCTACGACCAGGTGGGACTGGCGTGGGTTAACTCTGGGGTTATGATTAAATGGACTTACCGCCGGGAGTGGAATCCATGGCAGTGGTATCCTTGGTAGTGGTGACCTTGGCAGTGGTATCCTCGGTAGTGGTAACCTTGGCAGTGGTAACCTTGGCAGTTGTAGCCTTGGGAGTAGTAACCTTGG
>NMRB01000209.1:40572-73686 GCA_002633025.1 Notospermus geniculatus
CCCCCCCCCCCTTCGCCTAGACATCTGCCTTTCCCAGCCACATTGATCCTTAGCATGTTTTTTCTGGTAGAAACCCAGTTGGGTATCTATAAACCGGGGGGGAGGTGTAGAAGAAAATGCGTCTTAAATTTTGCCGATATTTGGTCTTAAAAACGTCTTAAATTTGGTGCTCCACAGGCTGTAGACACCCTGAGTAAGTCTCCCGAATCCCATTCATGTCTGTGAAGTCATCTCAGAAAGACCATCTCACTGGCATACACTCGTTAGTTGGAGCACACAAATTCATGTGAAGGATTGAAAACGGTGACTGAGTCAGGTCACGACATAAAACTCGCAGAGATGAGGTCACATAAATCTGTAATTCCCAGACATGGCTCCCAGAGATGACCTTGCTGAGATTGCCATATACTGTAAAGCAAGATAATTTCGCGGCTGGAAATTTTCGCGAATCAAGAATTATAGACATATTCACGGCAGGATATTTTCGCAAGTCTCCGCCATTTTTTTCATGGACTGTATTTATCACTTGCGTGTACTCATATTCGCGACAGGAAATTTTCGCGACTCATACACTCTCGCGAAATTCGCGAAAATTTCCTGCACGTGAAATTTTCCTGCTTTACAGTATGTTCTACCAGCTTAACTCATCTGTCCCCAGAGTCCAGCAGACGGCATCTTCTGTCAAAGTTTTCTCACATCCTGTGGTATTGATTGAAAAATATTTGAAGAAAGGTTGTTGCTGTGAACCATCTGAAGAATGTTTCTTCAAATTTTTTCAAGTTCATTTCCAAGGATTTTAGAAAACTTCCAACAAAAGATAATGTTTGCCCAAACCTGGGAGCAGATTTTAGTTACGGCATCATGTTGATCATGGTAGATGTACAGTCTTGTTAAAAAATAAAAAGACAGTAATGTTTTCTGTTCTGCTGAGAAGCCAATGGTCATTTATGAGCAAGGTTGCCATTTTTATACACCAAGATATGTTGCCTAAATGATGACATACGAAATTTAGGATTTGTGGTAAATTATCATGAAAATATTAGAATTTCAAAATAGCCTATCAAGAAAAAACACAATTTCAGAATCTCCAATTTTCATTTCAAAATCAGCTTGACATTCTTCCCTGATGATTTCTAAGAAATTCTGTGAAAAGTTTCGAAAAATCTCTTGTCGTTTTCAAGAAATATCAAAATATCATCAGAAAAACATGCTATTTTTTGGGGGTATTTTAAGACTTTCGTTAAATTCTCCGTCTATTGAAGTAAAAATGATGGAATAATCAGTTGGACTATGGATGAATGGCCGTTAATGAAAGAAAAATATGAAAACTATCGAATTTTGCAAAATATCAAATTCATAAAAACTGATGATATTCTGATATATCTGGAAAATGAGAAGTGATTTTTAAAAAGTTTCTTCACAGGAATTCATAGGACTAGCATATTCAACCGTGGCGAGCACATTTGAGGGAGTCATTTTGTCTAGAATATTCTGTGGTAGAGGGTCTGTTGCTTTATTGATGCATTTATTTGGAGAGGGGTAGTTTATTAATTTATCAATCGTTAACCGTCAAATCCATGAGCAGTGAGGAGTTTTGACTTGAAAACAGCAGCATCACATCTGGTTTATCTCAGGCTATGCCAAGGTGACCCAGATTCATGATAGCTAGGTTCACATGCGTCCCACCGTGTATCTGTTGGTAATAAGTCGCTGCCATTCTTGTAGATGGCAGCGCAGGTCACCACACATATGATTTTCTCTCTTTTTCATACAAACCAGCACTTCTTTTAAAACCAAAATACCGCCAAGAGCAGACTCCTCATATTGTACTCTACACATAAGCCGCTCTTTGTAGGCTTCAAGCCCCAACTAAGGAGGAGATAGGGCAGAGAGTCCGGTTCACCGTAACTGTGTACAGTCATTACATAGCAAGTATAGCAGATAACAGGTCAGCTCAGGTTGATAACAAAATCCAACATGGCTACCGTCCATTATAGTATAGATTGACTGATGAATGATATCACGCTGATTTTAAATTAAAAATTCAGAATTTTGAAAAATGAAGCTTTTTTGATATTGATATTTTGATGATATTTTAGTGATATTCCGTCACAAACCCGTATGTGATCCTTCTAACAACATTATAGGGCATAACATAATACAAGTTGAGGTTGGAACCTTCGGTATTAGCTGTCTTTTTACTTTTTAACAAGACTGTACAT
Source organism: Notospermus geniculatus (assembly GCA_002633025.1). Taxonomy (NCBI): domain Eukaryota; kingdom Metazoa; phylum Nemertea; class Pilidiophora; order Heteronemertea; family Lineidae; genus Notospermus; species Notospermus geniculatus. The sequence goes on from NMRB01000209.1 coordinate 42,795, forward strand.
TTCAAGATAACTTGGAACTATTCTACAGGAGGGCCCAGGGACATTCTCTAGGGCACATCCTCCCATCGCAGGGCTTTGGTCTCGCTCCTCTTCATACTCGCACGTGAGAGTGAGCCTATGAAGAGGAGCGAGACCAAAGCCCTGCAATGGGAGGATGCTAGGGCAGTGGCACTCGAGGTAGAATAACTGGGTTCATTTGACAGTATTTTTGTCAAGTGGGTTCAGGGATGATATAGGGGTGACCATTTGGCAGGGTTTATGTACAATTGGTTCAGGAGGTAGGTATACAGGAGTAGAGACGATGCAGGTCTTGCTCGGCGCGACGGAGGCTTTGACGATTTGGCAGGGTTCTGGTTCAGGAGACGAGGAGTAGCGATGAGGCAGGTTTCACGGAGGTGGCAACCATTTCCATTTGCTGAAAACAGATCAAACAACATGTTATTCAATAACAAATTGTTTTATTTCATTCAAGAAGAGATCGGTGCATTTGATTAAATGACTCACAACAGCAGTATTTCTTCAATTGAAGAAACCCTGATCGAGTTGTTTTAAGAAATCAAAACTGGCGTTACAGTGTAGTGAGGAACACAATACAGCCACTGTACAATGAATCATATCCCTGGACTCCAGGGCCCATATTCATAAAACCTTGCTAGGCTTAGTTGCCTGCTAAAGTCCCTAATTTGTACAGGCCAATGTACACAACTAGCAACCAACTAAGCAAGCAAGGTTTTATGAATATGGGCCCAGTGTGTCATGTGACAGCCACATAGATCTTGTTTAAAGCGATGTTCCACGTGAGAGTTTCACGTATGAGTTGGCTCTCAATGGGTGATTCACCGTTAGGGGTCATCCATTTATTACGTACGCAAGGAGGGGNATGTTGGTGATAAAACCACGCAAGTGCCATATGTTGGTGATAAAACCACGCAAGTGCCATATGTTGGTGATAAAACCACGCAAGTGCCATATGTTGGTGATAAAACCACGCAAGTGCCATACAGGTGTAACGTTTTTCAGTGTGGCCGTTCTTCTGTGTGATTCCCATTGTTGGAACACACTGGGAAACAGACTCACTGTTTCTCTGTGTGTCGCTCATTGTCAAGTCGCCGCTTATTCTGTCAATCTATTGTAATCTATTGTAATGTCACACTGACCCACGGGCCACACTGAAAAACATGACACTTTGGTATCTGGAAAGGACTTTAATATTGTATCGCCAATGATACGTAGTTACTTCTGCTTAGCTCAGGTGGCAGCACAAGTCAGTTGGTGTGTCTTTTATATAGTGGCCTACTTCCCTCCACGTTTTCTGTCGCAGTTTGCACCTTACAACTTCGCGAGGCGTTTTGGACAATGTACGCATAAATTAACCCTTTGTCGTCTAACAACGATAACACAGAAGTTATCTGACCACAAAATATTGTAGGAATCACAATACCGGTAATGATGATGATGATGATGATGATGATGATGATGATGATGATGATGATGATGATGATAATGATAATGATAATGATAATAATGCTGAAGGGGTTATTGTCGTCCTGGGTACACATAAAGTGTACCCAGGTTCGATGTCGTCAAGTGAAACTGCACCCTGGGTCCACTTTCGTGTTACAAACTGTACCCAGGTTCTGATTTGGAGACCTAGGGACAAGCTCATTCTCAAGATTTCGTGGGATACGTGAATTAGCGTATGTTGGTTCCAGGATCCTGTTGCTATGACCTTGGAGGAATTACTAGTATACTGACAGGAGGAACAGCGAGCTAATTGCCCCTCTATAATCCCTTTTTCACACCTCCCCAAACAATCGAACACACAGGCCCGCAGTGTTTGCCCAGCAAGTTATGACACATGATCAAACAAACCCATCATGGCCATGCACAATGGCACATGCACATGTAGGCCTGCATGGAAATGACACGTTTTCTTGTCTAGCTGGCGAGTTGATTAACTTTCTCTGTAACCATCCGAGGTTGAAAACTGTCCAGCTAGTCTTCTTTAACTTTTTGCACGGCCAACTTGCAGGCACAAAAGTGACTTCACCGAGAACAACCTCGCCCCGAGGTCTCTAAATCAGAACCTGGGTACAGATTGTAACAAGAAAGTGGACCCAGGGTACAGTTTTACTTGACGACATCGAACCTGGGTACACTTTATGTGTACCCAGGACGACAATAACCCCTTCAGCGATAATAATGTGAGTTCTTAGCTTTCCAGTTGAACTGCTCAATGCGCTTTACATTATTAGGCCTACCCCAGCTATAGGCCTACATGTAGGTCTGTTCATTCCAATTAATTCTTTCTCCACTCCCTGGGGCGTATTACAAAAAAACATTCTTGGCAAAAAGGGTTGTTTGGGGTTTTAAAAACCTGGCATTTTTGAGTAAAATGAGTTGAAAAGGAGGGGCAAACTTGGTAATGTGGTTATGCTACATAGGGCTTATTCTGGTAGCCTGTGGTGGCTGATTATGTAATAATTGGTAAAACAATAGAAATCCCATTGTTCTGTACGTGGTATTCCTGGGGTATTTTCGCAATAACTGCAGATATTTCAATCACACTTGGAAGGATTGTAATGCTAGGGCTAAGCTACATGGGTGATAGCGCAAGCTAGGTGATTATGTAATAATTAGCAGAACAATAGAGACCCCATTGTTCTACAATATGCTTGGGGTATTTTCGCAATAACTGCACATACATGTAATTCATTCGAACTTGGTACAGTGGTAATGCTAGCCGAAGCTTACAAATCAAATGTGGCCTACAGGAACAAAGTTCTGGACTTGCGTGGTTTTAGCACTCATTTGGCAGCTTGCACCAGACGAGTGTACCTAAGTGCCATGTTACCGTAGTGCTAAAACCACGCGAGTGCCATGTTCTAGTGCTAAAACCACGCAAGTGCCATGTTCTAGTGCTAAAACCACACAAGTCCTGGACTTGCAGGTTTTGTTGGAGACGAAAGGAAATAAGTTTTTCTCATTTATATCCTTGTCTTCATTGTTTTTATGCTTTTTCCAACTGTATAAGCACTGTGCACAACTTTTCGGAGAGAAAAAAATTGATGCCCAATGCAGGCTAGNCAGACAGTGGAGTGGAACATGGGGGGGGGGGAGTTGAGACAGGAGGGATCACTCTGAATCTAAGTCGGGGCAACACAATAAGGGGGGCATAGGTTCACTCCTAAGCACCATGGGGAGGGGCGAGGAAGGACGAAGCCCTACGATGTCACAAGGGATGAGTGGGGATTGAGAACATAGGGATAGCAGAGGCGTAGCTTGCTTTATGGCCTAGGGGGAAAACTGATTGAGTCACTCTGGAGGGCGAAGTCGGAGGGGGTCTGGGGGCCTTCCCGCAGAAAAAAATTGAACAAATAAAATTAAAATTTGAATAAATACCAACATCCTCTCAGATGCATTTTCCCGACATCTGACACTTCAATAACTTGGCTCGAAGAGAGAAAATGACCTTTTAGAGGAAAAATTGCTTTGTCCCTTTTTGCTTTGGGGGCATTTGCCCCCTCCCGCCCCCGCTAGCTACGCCCCTGGATAGAGCAGAGTTGCATCATCCCAGCACGTCCCTAACGCCCTAAGCCTGGAGACTATTCCCTCTTAGAACGAATCGACGAGACTGGAGGAAGGGCAAAACGGTAGAGAAGGAGATAGTTCTACGGCCAACCCGACATGTGTAAATAAGAAAAAAAAAGAAGAGAAGATGAAAACATGTACATCATGTATACATGTAGAAGTACATGAAATGGGTGCGAACGGTGTGGATGTGGAGTGAATTCAGTTCATTATTTTCTTCTTAAAAATCGCTGGATATACTCGAATTATGGCGTTTTTCATGATAATCCATGATTCTTGAGAAGGAGAAAACAAGAGAAGTGAGGGATGTCAGTATTTTATGTCACCGATTTGATCATTGTTCACTTGCAAGTTGCATTGTTTTTTCATCAGCATCATGACGACATGAGGCTGAGCATCATCATCATTCATCATCCCATCGAATCGATCATGCAATGGATGCATGCATGCAGAAGCAGGATGATAGGCCTACACGCAGCCAGCCGCAGGCGTATACATGTAGGCCTACTCGAGACTCATGTAGGGCCTCGGTCTGACTCTGAGTCTGTGACACATTCGACATTAGGCCTATGGGATGGCCATTTTTGGCGACCTGCCCAAGAAGATACATGTACGCTAGCACATGAGCATACCACCCACTAGGCCTAGGCCTAGGCCTACTACTGTGCGTGGTCTGTGCTAGCCTAGGCCTATGATGGGCTAGCGGTCGCACTAATTTGCGTCCAGCAGCGACCAATTGCGTCCAGTTGCGTCCAACTGGTTGGGGACCCCGGTTGGGGTCGAAAATTCGCAAACACTCTGGAAATTGCCTTTTCATTTATCATCAGTTGCGTCCAACGCTATAAAACACTAATTTTCTCAATACAAATGTTAAAATTTCATTTTTAAATTGTAATTCACCACATTATCTCATCAGAATTAATCAGACAAATCTGAATTAATGGCATCTGACGGGAATAAAAACTCACAAAGTCGGCCTTCCGCGATTGTGATTCCTCAGGCCGTCGCGGCCATATTGGTAGAGTCTATCCCGAACGACGGTAACAACAAAATGGCTGCCGGCGTCTGGACGCAAAATTAAAATCAACAAATCATGGAAATGAGTGATGGGAAACGTTCCAAATACATGAAATACATTTCAGAAACATTTGATTGACTCCTGCCCACACTCACAAATATTGATATGGTCACTTTTATTGCTAGAAATACTTTTTTATGCCGTTGGACGCAACTGGTCGCAGTTGGACGCAATTTAGTGCGACCCATGGGCTAGTAGTGCTAGATCAGCGAGATCTAGGCCTACCGTTAGGCTAGGCCGACCTCAACCATGTCAACAATGCTCAACAGGCCTATACTAGGCCTGTGCCGCCCTATGGGCCTAGATCTCCGCGTGCAGACCTGAGTCTTTATCATGTTTAGGGCCTAGCCTGCCTATGCCTAGCTATACTATTCCTGTTCCTTAATTCTACCAGTAAGCCCAGCCCAGCCCAGGCCGGCCCGTTCACTTCTGATCTGAAAGTGAACATGGTGAAAGTTCTAAAAAAAAGTCATGAGTAAGAAAAGCTCCGTCCATCTATGGGTTGGCCCAGCCGCCCCGACCTGTCCTCCTAGGGCCTAGGGTACCCCAGCCTTGTCTGTGACAGTCTTGATGTTAGTAGGGTAGGGCCAAGGCTAGGCCTAATTTAGTAATTTCTTCCAAGATCCCCCTGCCTACTTCACAAGACAGAAGATCATGAGATGAGGTTTTTACTGCAGGGAGGGGGATTTCCACCAGGGACAAGGGATTCCCATGCCTTGTGAGATTGTTACCGTGCCATGCATGGAATATCTTGATTTGGGGTGTGCTGCATGTCTGTGCTCTAATTAGGCCAATGAAAATTGATTATTAGTTTCTCGTCAACAATTTTTCAGAATTTGATGAGGGTTTTTTTTCATTATTCATTATTCATTATTTTTTTCAAGCAAAAGACGACCCTTTTCAGATTCACCATAGCACTACAAGTACCATTCAAAAGGGCATACTTGGTAGTATGCCCATTTTAAATGGAAACACCAACTACCTATGCCCTTTTGAATGGTAGGCCTACTATTTATCAATTCTGAAATGACGATGATTATTGGAAGCTTTTAGAACTTCGATCCTGTCCATGTCAGTTTGTGTATGATTAAAATTGATAACAATAATGTTTTGGATTAAAACCATGAATGTCGTGTTATTTATTCACAACATGACAGAAACAACTCTTCCACTAATTGGAATTATGCAGATTTTTTGGAAATAATGAAATTTTTGTAAATAATGTAATTTTTTGATGAGGGGCCTAAATCAGATGCTGGCGCTGACGAGAAACTAATAATCAATTTTCATTGGCCTTAGTAATTTGCCCAACAAGTGCAACATAGAATGATAGATACAGAAGAATTGTCCTGCAAAGAGAATATAACTTTTCCTTTCATGCCCTTAGCCAACCAAGCCGGTGATCCTTAACACAGGTTGATTTACTAAAAAAAGAGCGTTACTTTTTTCCACTCAGGGAAATGGAGGAATCACGTGGGGAGATGAGTGATGTCGAAGTGGATAGCGATGTTGAGGAGTTGGATGAACTTGGGGCGTGGTTGGGGCAACTGGACAGCCTCACAGCGGTAAGTCAAAAGTAATCTTGACTTGGTACACTTTGAGAAGGTTTGTGTAGAAGTTCATGAGGCTGTGTGCTTTCCTAGTCCTAAACCTGACATTGGCTGTGAAGCCCATGCTATCTCTTTCTGCTTCAGAGAAGGAAAATAAAGAATGCTCTTTACTTAGTTTTCGATACCTGGGTTGAAATTTATACATTATAACGTGAATTTGATCACTCTCGGAAGAATTTAATCTGGTGCGTTATCACTGGGAAAAGAAATCACTGAGTAACAAGTGATTTTTCACTGGAACTATTTTTACCAACTCTTATCAAAGTGGTACTAATATAACTTTACATTTATTCGAGAACAGGTAGATTTTGTTCTCACCTGTGAAGCTTTTTATTCCTTATCTCAATCTGCTGAAGTAGAGGTAGTTAGCTGTTTTTATCATGGTATGGCAGTTAGTTAGCACTCCTTCATACTACATGGTACATTCAGTGTAGTGGCCTTGGTTTCTTTCATTCATCCTCTGCTTACTTATTGCTGTGAAGGATGGAGTTGTACAAGTCCTTTTGATAATGACGGATCGCTATATACCGGTATTGGTTCTCGTCATAAGTAGTAAAGTACAGATTCATCAGTTTTCAGTCATCCCCAGTGGTCCAAATACTTTTCACAACCAAAAGCTTCTCATCTCTCAATCATGATTGCAATTTTTTCATTACACAGTGTAACCATTTGTGACCGGTGCTCTGGCAAAAGCAGACACATGTAGCTCAGAAGGTGAGCCTTAACAAACTACGATGACACCAGGAGAGAATGGAAGAAATAGATTGCTTCAGATTTCATAATAGACAGACAATACTGAAACTGACAAACATTTGGTCTCAACCTGGCATTAAGAGCGACATGCGTGTGCTTTTGCCAGAACAAGTCACATTGTTGAACTGTTCTGAGACAGTTCCTTTAAAATGAAGACGCCAATAGGTAGGCTATACCTCCATGGTATAGGCTGACTGAGCATGTGTGAACAGGCACTGATAGTCCTGCATTTAGAATGTTATGTCGGCACATTTCATGTGCAAATGCAGAACTTGATGTAACATACATGTATGTATTGGGTCTGTATGTATTTAGTGGGCTGAAGTTATAACTTCTGGTGAAAAAAGTTGGAATGTCTATTGGACATGTTTAACTTCTTTACACATTCAAAGTCAAAGTAATTTAATGAATCGTTGCACTATTAGAACCATGGCAGGCCTGATTTGTTCTGATAACTTTATTGTTGCATTCACCAAGGTAGACCATTGAATTACTTTCTCCTGAAAGATATCAATTTTTTTGTGATCCAACACAGGTGTTAGATGTGCCACTTCTGTGGAGTGAGTCAGTGAAGCTTTCAGTGGTTTGTGTAGGCCTACCTTCCAGGTTCTATAGTCTTGTATATCACTTATACTGAGTAGCAGTATTAAGTGTCTGGCATTGACTTTGAGAACTGATGGTTTCTAATCCACAAAGCTTGCTTTAGTGCACAGGATGCAAGCAATTCACACTGTCATACTATTTCTCAGTCAAAATGATTCATATTGTGAAGAAAAATTGATGAAGAAAAATTGTGATAGGCTCGAACACGTTGACTTATATGGTTAAAATATCATTCTTATTTTTAACCACCATTGCCATGACCATCAGGCCAACATGTATTTCGAGTTATTTCATATTGCCAACCAGTACGAGTCCTAGCTGTATGACCTCTAGCGTGTCCCCATACATCCGGTCAATTCCCGTTGCCAGTATGATCTTTGGAAGGCTCTTCGCCATTGCCAAGTTTATCAACATTTGACAATGCATTAGCCCTACTATGAACTAGTGGTGGCAATGGGGAGGACAACAGCGACTACGAGTACCGGTATCTATATTATAATTGACGGTGGCGCTTTAACTTCGAACACGAACTCCTCCGTGGTTTCTGATCGAAATGGCACCATTTTCACAGGAAGTGTTGAAAATGACATGGGGGTGGCCCTTAAGCGGGTGGCATTACATTTTTTTACCCTTAAGCGAATAAAATGCACGAAGAAACTTCCAATGATTTGCTCAATGCCCACTAGCCTGGTTCCGCTGGCCACCGTGTAGATGGCGCTGCGTACGCAACACCATCTACACGGTGGCCGACGGAACCAGGTATAAATGCATTGTCTTCAACCAGGCAGGGTGATCAGAAAATAGGAACTTCCACACATAAAACTGCTGCCATCTGCTTCCCATAGGCCTAGATTATTGTCTGAGGAGTTGGCCCCCACTAAACATTTTCCTCCCACACAGAGACGTCCAGCAAAATGCCATCCTCTGGCCACATGCATCCTGTGAATGTGCTCGCCACGGGTACCATGCTAGTACTAGTAATGGGCAGTCAATGTGTTAAATTGCGCCTGCAATTCCTTATTCTGATTCACTTCAAGATGTCCAAAATCATCTTATGTTGTCATTGGGTGTATGTTGAGGATTTTTCATTTTAAACCCTTTTCTACATACATGACAAGTACCGACAAGTTGAACCCTGACCCTCTTCCCTCAGGGGGTTAATCAATGCGGAACAAGCATCCAGTTCATAAATCTTCATGAACCAACAAATCACGATGAATCAATACAATGGCATTGTAATGATATTTATCCCTTTATTTCCAAGAAATTGTGACTCAGTCCATGTATTGTGTAAGGGCATATACCTCGGGCATGGTTTGTGATAAAAGCTTCACAGTGTTACAGCATCATTGATGATGACAGTGATTTCTGATGTGAAAATCATAGAGTGTGTTCTCAGCTGTCAGATGGTCGTGTCAGTCTTTCAACGTCCACTATACGGGGTGTCTCAAATCATTGTCTTTCAGCGAAGGTACATAGTCAGCCTACATTGTCTTATTCCTTGTAATTGTGCCGTTCTAAGGTGAGGGTTTCCGCCAGGATTATTTTTGAGGGGTGATGAGGAGGCCACTCATAGCATGGTTGCGAAGTGCACGGGGGGCGCACGAGGGGAGGTGTCCCCCTCATATAGAAGTTTTTTGAAATGGAGGGGGAAAGCAGTGCAAAAGAAGCGATTTCCAAGCATCTGTTTTGCTTCATTTTGAAAAAAATGAAACAAAAATCAAAAGTTACCACTGTCATGATATAATATAATATAGGTTTGAAAACGTTTGTTAGCAAACCTAAGATAAGAGGATGATATGCCCCTCTGAAATACATGTAAGTTGAGGGGAGATAGATCACCCTCTGGCAGACACACTGGCCATGCATCCTGAGGTGATCAGCATTGCTTCTCTACCTACATGATCAGAGGATGTAGGGAGCAAGTGCTAAAGGACCTTGATTACCTCAGGATTGTAAGTGCTGACTATAGTTTATCATCTATAGCCAGCATCTCCAGAATATCAAGCCGATGATATAAATGGGATATATCAACATCGCCCTTCCATGTACAGTCACGATGTCCTTCCTCATTCGCAACTCGTCCTGAGTCTATTTTTAGCGCATGAAATCACCCTGTTGTTCTTCCTGCCTTCCATTCACCCACTGGGGAGTTCTCCTGTGATGACTCAAACCCTGATTGGACAGGTGGAGTGAAACCCATGTTCCTCATCACCATGGTTACGAGTAAACAAACTTCCGATGAGATCACCACCAGGAAAGCAATGCATTGTTTTTGTCGTTTCTTCTGATTGTGTCAAGCCGGCTTATTTTTGGGCAGAATCTTACATGTACCTTCTTTTCGACCAAAATATTTCTTATGACATTGATGTGGTCATCTGAGTTGGAGTGGCATAGTGGAAACAGCAGCACCTCTCACTTTTCAGGTTGTGGGGTCAATTCCTATTAGAAAGTCATTCAGTGCCTTTTGAATTGCAGGTTTTCTCCAAGGCTCTGGTAGGCCTACTACTGTACAATGTACATAACTTTACCTGGCATTCTCAACATATAAATAAGCTATCATTTACGTAGTCGAAGACTCCATCCCAAAACCCGCAAATATTTTACATGTAATTTTATATGAGCTCTTTTATCAGATGATGATCCCAACTTTAACTTATTTGCACAACTCTCATATTTTGTCTAAGTGGTCCTTGAAAATTTCATATTTGGCTATTTGCTTAATGAATTAATTGGCTTGATTCGTTTACGTATCTTGTTTGGTTAATTGATTTTCTGACGAATTTAATTAGTTCTGTCAAATTGGAGTGTGATTTTGAATTATAATGTGACCCACTGATTGACCTTGTGATAGGAGAATTTTATGACTTAAAAACCCCGTTCCACAGTGTCAAGATCAAATTTTCTGAATAGGCTGAACCATATTGATGAAGTCATCGGACCTATAAAAAAATCAGCATATTCAGAAAATTTCATTAAATTGACAGCATAAGATTTTAGAATGGGCAGGGTTTAAGTGCTGTACATGTACATTACATTACATCGTGCATGTACCGTACGTAGGCTACCCCATGTTCATTACTTCCTTGGGCTGCAATCACATAGAGAGATGCTACACCGACACGCCGCCGGTTGACAATGGCTTCACAAACGGCTCGCCACCATGAAGCCATTGTTAACTGGCATACCTGTATGTGAACCCGGCCTTGGTGAAGCACAGAGAATGCGGTGATCGAGTTGTAACCCACCTGGAGCAGATTACGTCACCTTCATTAATAATAATACTACCCCTTTAAGCAGGCCACCTTGTCTCCAGGTGTTCTGTTCCAGCCTGCACAATGAGCAATACAAACTTGTGTATGCACGGTGATAAAGCCAGGGTGTTGCCCAAACTGGGGTGAGTCACCACCGGTGGCTTGGGTCCACCCCTGTGCATCATCATTATTCTGAATGGACACTCAAACGACAGCAGCCAAGCTCGCAAGAGGGCTTCCTAGGCCTGTGCATACCAGCCACATGAGTGGGTTTTCAGTTTTCGATTGATTTTTTCGCTTTGATGATTACTCATTGTTTATGGGCTAGGCCTATGCAAGGATTGTCCGTGGGTTGTTGACACTGTTGAGACAGTCACTCCAGCTTCCGTGAGAGTAGTACCCTCTTGACCTCCTCAACTTTTCATTTTTTTGGGCCTCAGACTGAATCACTTTGTACACTGTTCACGAATTTCGGATATCTCCACAGAAATTTGTGCAATGGATGAAAATTTTGAGGAAATTCATTCGGACCTTTCAGTGAAGCATTTCTTGTTTTTTCGGCATTCTTCTGGATTACATTTTATAACAGTGGATTATTTCTTTGGAAACTCGGATTGAATCGCTCCGATCAATGGACATCGGATGGAATAGCTTGGATAATTGCATCTCTTGTGGCGGTTTTCATCTCTTCATAACTTTGGTGGTTTTCGACATTTTCGTTTTCGGCATCTTTGATGCATGCAGTTGCGTTGAAGAGAATGACCCCAAAACTGCAGGCCTAGCTGAGCTGCTGAGAGTGATTGCAAATATTTTGGTAAGTTGTGGAAATTAGCCACATTGGTGATAACCAGAGCATTAGAACTGGAATACTCTTGTGAATCGGCGCCACCTTGTGGCAGACCAGTCTTAGATTGGCACCACCTCGTGGCAGACCAGTCTTAGATCGGCGCCACCTTGTGGCAGACCAGTCTTAGATCGGCACCACCTTGTGGTAGACCAGTCTTAGATTGGCGCCACCTTGTGGCAGGTCAGGGAAATGGCTGATTTACTGTGGGTTCGAAGCAAATTGCCATTGTCGTTCGGAAGTTGACATGAAAACAATAGAATCGAATGATGGTGTGCTGCCTCCCGCAGTAAATTAACCATTTCCTTTAAAAAAAAATGAAGCTAGACTTGAGTCGAACGCCATGTTGATTTAATTAGGCAAATAATGTCTGATATGAATTGATTTGCATTAAAATTATTTACACAGAATTTGATCATTCTTATTGACTGATTAAGAAAATAATGTGACTTGAAAACTTATCCAAGAAACGTGAGAAGTTAGTTATAATTCCTCCAAGGTTTTGTCGAGGCCTTGAGACCATCTGTGCATCCAAATTAATTATAAATAATCTAAACATGACAATGTCCTTTGTTTCTAAGAAATATTGGTGAACTTAAGTCAGCTGATTTCACTTTATAATTTGCTGTATTTGAGGTCATTTGTGCATCCTGAAATACCATGAATTAGTCGTTATTGTCATGCATGGCGTGACCCTCATACCCGTATCATAACGGAACTCACATTCCGAAACATGCAAGATACAATATTATAAACTTGTTAATTCCATATCATTATAATGGGGTGTTTTACATGAATTTTTAAATTGCGCCAGTTCGTGTAGTTACAGATCGAATTAACATGACAAATTAACACCCTACATGACTGATCGCCGTATCGGAGCGTTTAAGCTCCCAATGATGAGTCATACACGCCATGCCCATGTACAGGAGGTGAATGCACTGTGGTTTCATGTGTGTGTGCATCATGCGTATCATGATTCAGACAAATTTGTCCTTGAGCTGTCCTTAAAACGTTTCATGAATATGCCATGCTGTGGCTGACCTGTTGCTGTCGCTCCGCAGTGCATCTCTCTGGAAGTGGAACTATTTGACTCAGAGGCTTGTCAGAGCCAGAAATTGTCACAATCGACAGATTTTCATTTGGTGATTTAAAACTCAATATTGTACAGCTGGCTAACATTGATGACAACAGGGACAATAGCACGCCGCCCGGTTTCTATTTTTACCAGCGAAGGTCGGACAAATATTAGATAACAAGTAGACTTTACTGAGTGACCACATTGTTGATGGTGAGACAAGACAAAAGCAGGGTCGGACAAACACAATGAAATTGACACGCCCGACGTCACTCGGGCGGTTCGCTATTTCTATATGAATACAGGAAGAAACCTAAGCAGCATGCACAATTCTGCATTACATGTAGCATGCCAGCAAACATGGGTGATCAGGGGCGTAGCTAGCGGGGGGGGGGGGGGNAATACAACCCTGAGTTGTTTTAAGAAATCAAAACTGGCGTTACAGTGTAGTGAGGAACACAATACAGCCACTGTACAATGAATCATATCCCTGGATTCCAGGGCCCATATTCATAAAACCTTGCTAGGCTTAGTTGCCTGCTAAAGTCCCTAATTTGAACAGGCAAATGTACACAACTAGCAACCAACTAAGCAAGCAAGGTTTTATGAATATGGGCCCAGTATGTCATGTGACAGCCAACACATAGATCTTGTTTAAAGCGATGTTCCACGTGAGAATTTCACGTACAAGTTGGCTCTCAATGGGTGATTCACCGTTATTGGTTCGTTATGACTTATTGGCTCTCAATGGGTGATTCACCGTTATTGGTTCGTTATGACTTATTGGCTCTCAATGGGTGATTCACCGTTATTGGTTCGTTATCACTTATTGGCTCTCAATGGGTGATTCACCGTTATTGGTTCGTTATGACTTATACTCTGACCAAGAACACAAACAACTACCCATAGTTTATGGTGAGTAGCCCATAGAGAGCCAACTTGTGCAAGAAAACTCGCATGTGGAGAACTTTAGTAGGCCTATTGAGACAAGAAGTCTATGGCAACAAACACAGGGTCTCAAAATGCACGTCTGTAACAGAATCACATACAACTGATCTTGTACCAATCATGTAAACAAGGAATGGATTGTCTCAAACATTCATATAGTGCATAAATTCAACAAGTTCTGCTTTGAGCAGAAACAATTAAACTTTGATTAGAAAACTCTGACATGGAATGGATTGTCTCAAAACATCAACTAACTATTCACATGACTTAGTGCGTAAATTCAACAAGTTCTACTTTGAGCTGCAACAATTAAACTTTGATTAGAAAAATACATGTATAACATGGAATGATTGAAAGAAACCAACAACTGATGTCAAACACCTCATGTTCCCAGACACCAGATCAAGAGCACCTTTTCGAGAGGCAGAGCTCACCCACACGTCCATCACCGCCCGAAGAGGACAGCCTGATTTCACTCAAGAATTGGCGGCGTGTAAACTCGAGCACTGCTTTTTGGCAATGGTGGATTGCCGAGGATGACATCCGCTGCCTTTTCGGCTACCATGATAGTAGGCCCGTTCAAATTACCACTGACAATACTCGGCATGACAGACGCGTCAACGACACGCAGACCATCAACGCCGAAGACTCTGCATTCATTATCAACCACTGCCATTTTATCATTCGCGGGTCCCATTTTGCACGTGCAACTCGGATGATACGCGCTGTCAGCCTTGGCTCGCACAAACGCGTCCAGCTGCTCATCCGTCTGAGCGGATGGACCGGGAAACAGCTCAGCACCGCGGAACTCCTCAAAAGCTTTCTGGGCAAACACTTCACGAGCTGCTCGTATTGATTGCCTGAACTCCCAACGGTCTTGTTCAGTGGCCATGTAGTTGGGGTCAAGAACAGGGTGGGTGCGTGGATTTCGGTCTGCTAGTTTCAAGGATCCAGTACTGGTGGACCTCATTGGACCAACATGGACTTGGTATGCATGGCAATCCCCCATCTCTCGTCCGTGGTCATTCACCGTTGATGGTAAGAAGTGGAACTGGATGTCTGGGTGCTTGGCTTCGGGCCCGGTGCGGATGAATGCACCACTCTCGAGATGGGCGGTCGCTCCGTCTCCGTCACGTCGCAAGATCCACTGCAGACCAATACGGATCATGTTGTGGGGGAATTTCCACTGGGCGCTATACAAGGTAATCGGTTTCGTGCTTGCCTGCTGCACGTAGAGCTCGAGGTGGTCTTGTAAATTCTCTCCCACGCCTGGCAAATGGCTGACGACGGGAATCCCAAGATTCTTCAAGTCATCAGCGTTTCCGATTCCCGAGAGCATGAGAAGTTGTGGAGAATTGATCGCACCGCCACTGAGGATGATCTCATCGGCGTACACCTGTTGTGTCGTCCCGTTCTTTTCATATTCAACTCCAACGGCTCTGTTCCCCTCAAATAAGATTCTCGTCGTCAATGCCAGTGATTCTACGGACAAGTTCTTACGGTATAAGACCGGGTGAAGGTAGGCCATAGCGGCACTCCAACGCTGGCCTTTATAGATCGTCATATCCATCCAACCAAAACCTTCTTGCTGGTAGCCATTCATATCACTCGTGTAAGGGTATCCGGCCTGTACGCCAGCCTCAATGAACGCTTCATGCAAAGGATGATGGGAGTGACCACGCGAAACGTGCAACGGACCCTCACCACCACGATACTCATCAGCTCCAAGCTCATGCGTTTGTGCTTTGCGGAAATACGGCAAGCAATCTGCGTAGGACCACCCCGAGGCGCCCTCATTTTCCCACCGATCATAGTCAAAGGCATGTCCTCGGATATAAACCATCGCATTCAGTGATGACGACCCGCCCCAAACACGACCACGTGGCCAGTACATGATGCGATCATCCATATGCTTCTGCGCGACAGTGTGGTAATACCAATTATACTTGTCATCACACAAGTTGTACATCAACGCGGCCGGCATGTCTATTTTCCACGAGGAATCCTTCGGGCCGGCCTCAATCAACAGAATCTCATTACTTTCACATGCTGACAGTCGATTCGCGAGAACACACCCGGCTGACCCTGCGCCCACGATGATATGACTGTAGGTGGGGAACTCTTTGGGAGACGGACGTGCGGACGGTTCAAATGATGATGAACGCGTGGCAGACGTGGTTGATATTGAACGTTTGCCCATGACCTGAGCTGACCCAGACATAGACCTGAACGCACTGGATGAAGAAGGCATAACATTACCTGAGTCTGAAACAATATCAGAATTTTCTGACACACAATTTGGGAGCACAATTGGTAGAACATCCTTCACTGTTGGGACAACGAAGTCTGCCGCATTGCTAAGTTCACGTTCCGTGGCGACGCCACTAAGTACACCTATTGAAGCACCCAGCAACGCCGACTTTCCCATGCCAACGTCAGCTTTCGTGTCGCCGACCATCACAGCGTCTGCAGGATCAATGTTCAATGCCTCACAGATAAGAAGCGCATTTCGTGGCGAAGGTTTCGGTTTTGTACCGGGATCATCTCCGCAGACGACCATATCAACATTGTCGAGGATCCCAAGGCGTTCTAACGTATCGAGCGTGTTCTCCCGACTGTCAGCCGTACAGATGGCAATCTTGACATCGTTTTCTTTCAACGTCTTAAACAGATGGACGACATCACCGATCGACTTGAGAATCTTTTGATGGACATTTTCCGACCCATCTGGTTCCCGCAGCTGAAAAGATGAGAGGTCAACATATATCATCCATACGGCTGGAAAACTGGTCCAGTTCTTTTAGATCATGGGCATATAGTTGGTGACATGAAAATGAAAACAGAAGTGTGCCAGTGCCGGTATCAACCATAGAGTTGTAACAAGTATACCCGGTAGCCACATTCTACTAGCCCAGCTGGTGGGGCATGTCTCTTTCACTCAGGTGGTACAACGCTGGACTAACATGCAGGAGGTCTCCGGTTCAAATGCCGTTGTGCCTCTTCATTTCTTTACAGACTGATCAAGGAATGAAACAGCTGTAATAGGTTTGGAAGCTGCTCCTGATATGATGTTGAGCCTGGTCAAAAAAACTTGAAAGACACCGAAACCCCCATCATAGGTACCCATTGGAAAGCTCTCAGTGAGTACTTTCCAATGAGTACCTATGTGATAGCATCTCTGTGCGACTTCATGATTTAACATGTCTGCCAGTGGCACTGAAAGATTTTCACAATCCGTTTTAAAGGACCCACCTGGTCAACAAGAGTCCTTGCTTCTTCTATTCCTATCCCTTCACTGATGAGCATTTCAACCAAAGCCTGACTGACCTGGGCGTTAGTCCCCTCGGCAAACACACCTGGCTTAATGACGGCGTTGATACGACATACGCCAAGTGTATCGAGAACTTTAGATGAAACACGTAGTCTTGATGACAACTCCAATCTGAAAAGTGCAAAGTGAGATACATGTATTTACGATTAGAAAGAACATAACTAAGATTGTCACATCGGGGCTGGGAACCAGCTTGGGCCATGCAGGCCTTTTCCTGTAAAAAACACAGGGGTGCCAAAAAAAGCACCTCTCAACTCTCACCTTCACCCCTAGCCGTGCTTTTTTTCATCCAATAATTCTTCCACCTAAATAATATGCTACATGTTTCCATGTTTTGTTTGTTATCACTTGTCATTGAATGTCTTATCACTGTATATACTCTACACTTGGTGGAGGGTTGTAACCCAGCCTATCTATCCCTGGCTTAACACTAGTCACTCACTGTCCTTAAAAGCTCTATGCGAGGCGTGCGAAATTCAAATTGCATTAAGTACTAGGGGTGCGTTTTTTGGCGCACCTCGATCAGATTTTAGGCGTGTGATGGTGTGCGGGTGCTATAGCACGCCTTAAACGGAAAGGCCTGCCATGTTTTACTAAATTATGGTTCACATAGCAGTTACACTTGCACGGATGATGGACGATCAGAGGACATGCAGTGTTTTCAAAACACAGGACGGCATCTGTGACCCAGTGTGGGAAAACCAGGCACAAGTCTCCAGCATGTGGTAGGGCCCTTGACTACCCTCATAGGTCATCAACTCATTGCTAGAATAGCACCTCTGTGTTACTGTCAGCTGAATTGATTTCAGCCTTTGTGGTGTAACCATTGCTGTAATCATTAACCATTTCCTCCTGGGAGACATGTGCCTGGTTTTCCCTGATCGGGTCCACTGACGTACCGTCTCGCGTATTCCATTGCCCAAGGTGTCCACATAGAATGAAAACAAATAAGAGTGCCATCTTTATCAAATATCACCAACTTGTACTTCTTATTTTTCAGCAGGACCTTTTTCTCCTCCGCCACGTTAGCCGCCGCATGTGACTCCTGGGCAGATTCTTCGGGAAAAACTAACGGCAGGACGTCAGTCACACTCTCAATGATATGACTGGCATTCTGGGACAGATCGTCGACACTTCCAACGCCCGTCAGAACACCCACCCGCATGCTGAAATTTGCCGATATGGCCATCTCCATGTCAACTATTCTGTCGCCGACATAACAGGCATGAGACGGATCGACGTGGAGGGCGTCGCATATCATCAGAAGATTATGCGGTGACGGTTTAGGAATACTCGTCGGATCGTCAGCGCAGACGATCTTATCAACAAACTGACTGATTCCTAAATTACGCAAAGCCGTAATTGTCCCACTTCTTGTATCATCAGTACAAACAGCAATCTTGATTCCGTGATCGTGAAGGTTTTGGAACAGATTGACAAGATCGTCCAACATGTTTAACTGTAGGGGACTGGTCGGATTGCATGTTTTCCAGTTCTCGTTTATAATGTTGGATGCCTCCGTGAAATGAATTCCCTCACAAGTCAGGATATTGATCAAGACCTTCTTCACGTCTTCCTCCACGCACTCCGCTAATATTCCTGGCATAATTTTATTTGTTTTGCTGCAGATCCCCAGGACCTTGTAAAGTTTCTCCTCAATCTTTAGACCGGTTGCATCTTGTAATCTACAAAAGAAGACAAATTGAATCTCCCTCAGAACATTGGGCGGTATGAACAAAGTAGGCCTACCGGTATAGTAAATGCTTTTACTTCAGCATTGTACCAGACTCTCCAATGCATTTGTACAACAGAAATCCCAGAATTCACTTCTGGGATCTCAACTAGAAAGTGCCTGAGGAAGACCCCGGTTGGGGTCAAAAGTTTTCAAACTTCGGAGACGACTTATGTTTACTATTTTGTGTGTCGTTTTTTGTGCTTTACATGTACAACAGAAAGGAAGTAAAAACATTCACTCATTGATATTCGCCATGGCATAGGTTGTGTCAACTCTATTGGGGGACCCTTGATAGCCTGGTGGTTATCTCGTTCGCTTAGCACGTGGGACCCGCAGGTTTCGCATTGAAATCCTGGTCCATTAATCATTTCTGGCTCTACAGTCTGTCGCAGGGGACAGTAATTCGTGGCGCTTGGTACATTGTCATTGTGCCTTTGCAAGGGCAAGTCCTTAAAGCACCACGGTATTGCCACTTTCTGTCGACAGCCGGCGCCACCGACACCATTCTCCAATACTGTGGTTAAGCCTTTCGCCCCAGTGTTGGAGAATGTATGATTACACTACAATGCACGTAGTAGCATGCGTGGTTTACCAAGTCGTCAATAGAGGTCTCTCTTAACACGGGTATGTAACGCAGGATTGGGAAGCAATACTGTGGTCCTTTAATCTAGAGCGGTCCAGATTATGGAGGTCAGAATGAATAAGACAATGACTACTCTCGAGCTTCCACAAAGGAAGGTTTACATGTAACTCTTCCAGTGCGAGTGACAATTTCATCAAAACAGAAAATATATAGACGAGGAGACGGAGGATAACCCTGTTAGGTACCGGTCAGTGAGTATTCCATGGAAGGAATGCAGTGACAACTTTCTGATAGGGATACCGTTTTGATTGAGTTTGTAGGTATTTTCCAGGCTGTTCGTAAGTACATATTTTCAAGAATGTCTCTTGACAACGAAAGGGTTTAAAGATATTTTACCTTTTGACCATTTTCCTAGCCCAGGGGATGTACAAGGAATGGTAGCAGATGAGAGTGCCATCTTTATCGAAGACAACCAATGAAAGTGTCCGTTTCTTGTATGGTGGTGTTACTCCAGCAGACGAAGTGTTTAATGACGTGGGATTCTTCTTGTTGTCCTGTTGTACAGCAGATTCAGTGGACTGGAGTCTGGGCTCTGTTGTTTGGAGTTGATGACTGACTGGTTTGTCGTGGAATGCTGGAAGGAAATAAATATTGATGCCTTTTGGTTTGTAATGAAGGGTTGTCAGAGTGGTGCAGTGGATTACATTGATGCCTGTCATCTCTGTGGTTCTAAGTTCAATCCCCAGAAAGACTCATTCCTCACGTGATGGAGAGGCTCACTCTCTTTGACTGTGGAGGTTTTCTCCAGGTAGTGGTGCTCTATTTCTCCTGCAGTCAGTAGAGATCTTGCCAAATATTGTCAACTGATTTGAACAGGGGCGGAACCAGGATTTGGGAAAAGGAACATTAGGAACATTGAAACTCTACAGTGAATTTCAATGATTTGCTCCAAATTCCAGATTTTCATGGTTGATTTTAGATTTGTTAGCCAAAAGGGAAGGCTAGCACCTGGGGAACCCCCCTCTGGTGACACGCCTGTCAAACACAGAGACGCTTGGACAGATGTCAAAATTTTGGAACATGTCTTCCACAAATATGCCAAAAATCTAACTTTTGGTACCGGTATCTGCATGGTCATGAAGTAGGGACCAACAGATTTTTCTTCTCTCACAATAGACTCTATCACTCCAATAGAGCGCAGCACCTGACGGGTAGCTAGCTAGGCCTTCAGCGTCACGACGTCCCGTGCCCCATTCTGAACGCCATGACGTCACTCGAAAAACCTCCACTTATTTCAGCGATCATGACGTCGTCTCAAGTCAAGATGTCATGGAATGAGTACGGGACGTCATGACGCTGTACTTACCCGTCAGGTGCTGCGCTCTTTTGGAGTGATATCGTCTATTGGGGCAAAGACTTACCACAACCCAACAAAACCTCCTGCCGTTTTAAGATTTTGGCTGAATGGTGCTGGATATGGATTGGCTGTCCACATAATCGCAGAATGCCTGCAGAACTCCCAGACAGATGTCTGTACCTCATGGTTCCCTTTGCTTAGAAATGTCAACAGAGGATCGGGGTAATGCTGATTTGATTGGCTTTGATTCCTGAAATAGAGCGACAAGAGACAAAAGGTAAAACTAGGCCTACATGTCGTTGATTTCATGCCGGTAGTTTATCAATATGAAATAGAAATCCGTCGGGTTTCAAAGGTGAAAGACATTGCTTCCTACCAGAATCGAACCCACAGACCCTCGCATAAGGCATCAATCGCCAGCACTAAGGGGCAGCACGCCTTAAACCACTAGGCCAAATCCCCATCTTCTAGTTTATCAAGTTATCAGAGGGTTTTTTTCCATATCACGTCGTTACTGCTATAGGCACATCATCGAAACCAGGTCCTGGTGGATGCCCTTTTTGTGTGGGAAATGGATCCGCATCTGTAGATTTAGTCAGGCCAGAAATACATGATCAGTAGGCCTATCACCGGTGTAGTGGTGTCACTGTGACATCTATTGATTGCAAGAAGGCTGGCAGGTCACGGTGTGGGCCACAGGGACTTTTGAGGCATGCATCCATTGCAGGGGTGGTCGGTGTTTCCACGGTCCAAAAAGCACCCCCCCCCGCCCGCGCCCCGGGCACTGGCAGTGCCCTGACCGCCGATCGAGTAACACACCCAGGAATAGGCCTAGGCCTAAACAGCTAAGGCCTACCAGGCCTTATATTTTTGGGGGGTGTTAGGGCCTATAGCCTATAGCCTAGGCCTACTCGGGGTTCAGGGCACTGCTAGTGTCCAGGGGGCGGGGGGGCGGCTGGCATCGGCTGCGCTGGGGTCGGACCCCCCCGCGGCAGCCCTGTGTCTATAAATATGCAGGCCCATGCCTCAACTCAAAAGTCCCTGACCCTTCCCTGGGTCCTGGGAGTGTGTGCCCATGCCATGGTGACTGTTGTGGGCCTCCCGCCAGCAGCCAGGTGTGATTGTCACAGATCACAAACAAGATGCCAAGACGAATTGAACCCTCCCTATAGACATGGCCCAGAATTAACGGGACACCCGGTCCAGTTTTCGACCATCTCCTAAAGATGTAAGCAGAAATCAGATTTTGCGTGCCAATAATTTTATTCTTTTTGGCCATTGGAATGAGGATTACTTCTGGATATTGGCAATCCAAAAATTTTGGAACCCAAATGATCGAAGATTTAGAAAAGAGTGATTTTATTGAGGCAATCATCAGAAAAATGGTCAAAATTCGTGTGTGCGGCGGGCGTGACGTTACGTCATTGGCGTCACGACGCAACAGTTTCCAATGCTTTTCCACGGCAAAAACGTGCATTATGGAAACTTTGGAACTAAAATTTCAACTTCTATCGGTCTGCACACCTGTGTTGACGAGATACACGCCATGCTGTTTACACAGGTTAAGTCTACTGTTAATTAGCTACAAGATGAGGGGTCAATTGTTATGTTAAACTTTCTGGCTTTCTCACAAGGAGGATTTCAGAATGGGATGCAAAAACCAACTTGGCAAACATAGCCCCGTAATCAATGGGCCATGTCTATAGCTGGATCTCATCATGTTCAACAAAGTACATGAAGTAAAACACTCACCGTTCATGCCATTGGCTTGTCACATCATCATTTGTTACCATGGTTACCAGAGAAAGCACCATCAATGCCACTGACATATGAACACGTGCGCGGCATGACCCCGCGCAAAAATATGCCGAGCAAGGTATGATTTGATTGGATGACCACCGTCCCAGTATGCGAAGTAAAACATGATTTGATTGGACGCGAGCTTAGACTAGCACCTGTCCTTACCGCCAACTGCGGTCTCACTATGCAGTTCGTTTATACACCAGCCCACTTCACCGACGTCACTTCATGACCGGCTTCGGCGCCAAGAAAAGTGACTTGCATGCTACTTTGGCCTTGAGATGGCGAATGGTCGATTGTTTTTATAGCATAAGCTGATAAGGGCATAGCTAGGCCTAACCTGATTAGGCCTATGTCAAAGCAGTCGACGGCCGTCTGCCGGGTTTTTACGGCACCAAGTCCGAAGTTTGAATCCCAAGCCAAATCATGGCACAGCCATCGCATTAACCAGGTGTGACAGGGATCAAATTCCCCCTGGAATCAAAGTCCGGTTTTATTGTTCAGCGAGGGTAAATATGTCAAAACTATGAGAGACCATGACCATTCGAATATAACCTTACAAAAGATCGGGCTAAAGGCCTGAACCCACTGTCGCGTTTTCCCGCCGCGGTTTCATCACCGCCCGACAAATTCTTTGTTATTCTAGGTCCCCCGGGCTAGGTCCGCTGCCTTTTAACAAAGCATTTTCTGCCGCTGCGTTTTCCCGCTGCGCGAAAACGCGTCAGTGGGTTGAGGCCTTAAAGGCCTGAACCCACTGTCGCGTTTTCCCGCCGCGGTTTCATGACCGCGCGACAAATTCTTTGTTATATTCTCGGTCCGCTGCCTTTTAACAAAGCATTTTCTACCGCTGCGTTTTCCTGCTGCGCGAAAACGCGTCAGTGGGTTCAGGCCTTAATTATTTGGCGGACTTGTATTCCTCATAGGACGTTGACCGGGACGTTTAATTGATTCCTGTCACACAGCAGTCTACCCCACAGGACTGAGAAAATGCTCTTCGTTGCAGGCGTCTTGGGCGAACCCCGCGCCCATCCATGACATCGGTCCAAGAGATCGGCCAGCTCACGTGACAGTCATGGATCTCGTCTCTGCCGCCAAACACACCCATGCCCCGTCAAGGCCTCGAAGCGCCGCGGGTGGATTCGGCGCCAAAGATTGGAAGAACAGAACTGGTGAATCCCCTTGACATGCCTGACTTCTTACGACGTGGAGCGAGTTCTACATAAGAGCTCCTAATCCTGATATCCAAAATGAGAATAGAGAATTCTAAAAGGGACGTCTGAAACATTACCGACGACTAGAGTAGAGTGGTCTTCCCGTTCCTTTTGGCCGGCTACTTGGAGGTGGTCGTGACAACCGCAGGCTGGCCAACTGCAGCAGTTTATGATGTAGGCCTATGATGCCCGGCTATGATGTAAACAGCTGAATTATAAAATCAGTATCACACAGGGCCTACCTACTTTCTCTTTCAGTGCTTGTCCTGTGTGCGATCCCAGAACATTTCCTATTGGTAAAAGATAGGTAGGCCTAGGCCTAACGTTCACCCCTCCCCGCAAAATGTGAAATATGGCCATGACGTCCACGAAAAACACACACCAGGCGAACATATGGAAAAGAATTGACAACATACGAACCTGTATTGACCTGTGTCTTCATTTCATGTAATGTCCTCCACTCAGTGCGGCAGGAGGGAACAGGGTCACACTATCAGGACAGGGTTATTATCAAATATCGAGTGCCTTCTTGCGCATAAGTGACAACACCTGTCGAGATATGTTTCCTTATCAAAATTTATTCACGTTAGATTACATTGTTTGCGGCTGCCCTCCGATTGTGTAGGTTATCGCCAGTTTGAATGACCAAAACACTCTACACAAAGGCACAGTCTTGTTCGTATGAATATGGAAATTTCATATTGGAAGTGATTGGCCTGACCAGTCAGCAGATGACCCCATTTCGTCCCCAAGGATTCCTCGTCCCTGGACATTTTGCTCCCAAGAAAATTTCGTCCCGAAGCACTCCCCCATCCCTGGACATTTCGTCCCCAAGAACTCCCCATCCCTGGACATTTCGTCCCCAAGAACTCCCCATCCCTGGACATTTCGTCCCCAAGAACTCCCCGTCTATGGACATCTCTCACCAAGAAATCCCCATCCCTGGACATTTCGTCAAGGGACGGGGAGCCCTGGGCACAAAATTTCTAGGATTAATGTCCGGGGACGGAATGTCTGACTGGTGTCATTATCGGCATGCTCTATCCCTCACCTACTGCACCAAGGGAAGGACAAACAGCACCGTCGGCTCTGCATGACCTTTATGAGGACTCGTCGTAAGTTGATGGATATTTTCCACGAAGACCGAGTTGCAGACCGAGGCATTACAAGTTGCTTCACACATATATCAGGTGATGGAGGGCACCTTGATTATCTCAGGATGATTGGTAAAGAAAGATGCTGTCTTGTTCAGTAGTGAACATCCTCCCACAGCAGGGCTTTGGTCTCGCTCCTCTTCATACACTGGCACACAATGATTGTGTGAGTAGATGAAGAGGAGTGAGGTAAAAACCCCTGCTGTGGGAGGATGACACCTCCACGTCAGCACTTTGCACCAACAAGGAATAAATGAAGACAAACAATTCATTGATTTTATCAGAAAATAACAACATCAAATATTACGCAAAAACTGGTCGTCTGCAAGGACAGCCATATTACAGGAACCCTAGAGGCAGCTTGCTAGTATTGGGCTACTAACAGTACTTCTACTCTGCAACAGATGGCGCTAGTAACCATGATCTTGTGAACTTGCGTGTGTTTGTGAGTGTGGGCCCGGGGCCCATGTTCGTGGACGTGCTTGGGTCGGCTTGTGCCACTTGTCTCTTGTGTTTAGCGATGACGGGTGTCACACTTGGATTTGGGTGGTTTTTGCGAATGTTGGCTCAGGAGTCCCTTACTCTGTTGTAGTCTCCGGCTGATTGTACCTTGGGCCGAACCCACCATTGGTTTCTCTTGATAGGGGACCTATCGTCCCATTTGACTTATTGCGCACTTCACGCAAGTCACGCCACGGTCGGCTCACATCTCTGCGTCCTGTGTCCTCCAGAATGGCTGCCAGGATGACGTCATTGCAAAGCCTCTATTTGATAGAAGATAGTACCTCCACTCGCCATCAGGGGTTGGTGCATTACCATCCTCCCTGAGCAGGGTTTTTACCTCAGTTCCCTTCATCCACTCACACTTTGTGTGTGAACATATGAAGAGGAGTGAGACAGAAGCCCTGCTATGGGAGGATGTACTCTACACCCAAAGCTACATGTGCTTTACTTAGATTGCTATTACATTTTGACCATCATTCCGGATCGCAGGCTTGAATAGACTTAATGCAAGATGCCTACCAGTCATGAATAAATACAAAATGATATAAAAACACTTCTGAAATGAGATTCAAACTGCAGTTTTAACCCTTTCACCTGCCATTGGTGCCATAAATAACCAGACTATACAATGTATTGTTAAATCTTACTGAAATCTGCCACATTGGCATTCATCGGAAAGAACGCTCTGAGAACTTCTGTGATGGATTCCATTCCAGATGCTTTGAAAACTTTTTTCATATTTTCATTTTCCCGAAAATTGGCCTTGGCAGAGGAAGTGTTAAGACTGATTAAATACCAGAGCTACATAATCACATAACCTTTCCAACCCTGCTGCATCTTCAAGTCATGTTGATCTCTTCTTCACACAGTAATAGTCTTCCCAACACTTGCTTCCTGTCATCTCCGCGATCCTCGGCTGCTGTATGGTTTATACCCTGGTTTCATGCTCCGTGACTGAGACTGAGTCTGCTCTCTTTTCTGTAACGTCCCGACAGGTTTTGTACTGAGCGTAAAATCACTTTGCGTTCTCTCCATTGACTTGAGCTTTGCCTCGATTGCACTGATTTTGGACATCGAACTGAAGAAACCGAGAGAGTAACGTGATAAACAAAGAACCGCTGTGAGGTAGGTGGTTCGTGAAGCAATGCACGAAAGCATCTCACAATTCCAAAAGTGGTGAGTGTATGCCGTCTCACAAAAGGAACAAATTCCACCCAAAAAGTTTGGTCACCGCAACACTGAGTTGGTCCCTTTGCTAACAGTCTTTTCTACCAAATTAGACTGTTTTCCTGAGATGCTGCCCCGATTAGTCAACATGCTTTTAACTTGTCAAGATTTTGTTTGTCAATATTGATGACCGTTGTCTCTGGCACTTCTATGGTTTATCATGTTTATAAGTATTTCTGTCAGTCCCTTACTTACCTCTCTCCGCTGTCCTCGCTCACTGACTTCAAGTTTGAACCAAGAATGTGAACCTTCGGTTTGGGAGGTGGTTCCTGAGAAAGAAAAGGAAACATTACCCTCCATCTACAGTCAGCGTCGACTGTCATAGCTTCGTCTCCTCAGAGCACAGCCCTTCAAACTTCATGTTTCAGCTTTGTAACTCTCCAAGTTGACACTAGCAGAATGCTCCATTACAACATTTGCTTGCTTGTTACGCTCTTGCAAAACCAGCACCAAAGTCCAGAAGCAAGCAAGCAGAACTTGTCCGCCAGGCAAATACTGAGTAACATGGGCAGTCATGGGTCTGAGCATAAGCGGTGAGAAAAAGAACAACGCTGAACTGCCCATTATTGAGAGCCAGCACACACCAGAAAACTTTCCCTTGGAGCAGTATCATAACTTACCTCCGTTGTTGCATGAGCCCACCTGACCTGTAACCGTTTATTCAGTGCCAGCTTTCCATTCAGACATTTCATCGCTTTCTGAGATTCCTCTTTCCTCTCATATGTGATGAAGCAGTACCCCCTTGGCTTGCCTGCATCTGGGCCTGTTTTGCTGTATAAGAAGTCAAACTTTTCCAACTTCCCATATTTCTGGAGTATTTTTAACAGGGAAAATCTGAAAGAAGGAAAGGCTTCTATGTATATTTCAATTGGAAGACCACAATACTGACTTCAAAGTTTAACGAATGAGATTGTCATAAGGCTACATGTAGGTTTTATCAGGTACCTTGCACATTCGTAGAGTCCTCTTAAACCACTGTTCAATGGTTGACACAGCTCAAGGAATGTTACGAACACTCAACAGCTAAGAGAGAGCTTTGTGAATAAGGCCCCTGCATATGGGATTTATAAAACATGTTACTTGCTGCAAATGCTCTCAAGGATGGAGTAAAATATATTTCTGCAATGGTAAAAAGCCACCAGGCTTCCTAATCCTAGAACAGCAAAATTTGCTTAAATATAATAAGAGGAATGAAAAAGTCTACTTACTCTGTTATCCGAGGATCNGACCTTCAGGCGAGGTCACTCTCCGATCTTCAAGTACCAGTCAGATCAAGATTCACCACCCCCCTTCTCCTCCTACATCAACACCTGAGGACTTCCCCTCCTACCACACCACCTGACCTCCAGCCAATCCATCCATACCGTGTACCAGCCTGACCCCCGATCATGTCATCACTTTCCATGCAGCACCAGTGACCGACCCTTCATCAAGTTTCACCTACCGCCTGTTGCGTCGCCTGCCAAATCGCCTGTTGTCTCTTTGCCTTAATTTAGATGCCATCGTGTGGTTGTGCCTACCCTCTTTTCCTGGTGTCAGTCGTGTTCTCATCATCATATCAGAGAGGACTGTGCTTTCCTTTCGCCATCCTACCTGTTCTGACTCTGTGGAGTCGGACCCGTGCCATACCCTGACAATCATCTGATGTTACAAGCAAAGTTCGAGAGAGAAATCTGCTACACATTGATCAAGTCATCACTAATGACCAGAAGAGATAAGTGTTGCACTTACACTTAGGGTGACTTTACATCAGATGACAGGCGACACGAACACTCAGCAAAGGTTTCATGGGGATAAATCCATTTTGTGAAGCCATTGTTCACTTGCATGTTTATGTTGTTGCGTGTCAACCGATGTAAAGTCAGCCTTATGGGACAGAATGAAAGGACGACCTGGAATGGACCTACCTTTTCTGAAATATCAGGTGACATTTCAGCCATTGCAGTTACTTTGTCATTTATTCATATTTCCCCATCAAATGCCTCTTGAAGACTCGATCAAAAACTGGAAGATACAGAAACACAGAACTCGCGAG
Organism: Notospermus geniculatus; assembly: GCA_002633025.1. Lineage (NCBI taxonomy): Eukaryota > Metazoa > Nemertea > Pilidiophora > Heteronemertea > Lineidae > Notospermus > Notospermus geniculatus. Next base: position 71,491 of record NMRB01000209.1, read on the forward strand.
ATTCACGTCAGAAAGGTAAAATCTCATCCCTGCATTGTTAGGATGATAAATAAAAAGGCAACCGGGGTCTTCTTCAGGCTGGAACTTTACAATCCGAAACTCTAGAACAGACTGGGACCTGCATTGTTAGGGTTAGGATTAGGGTTATGGTATGGTATGGTATGGTAATGGTATGGTATGGTAGGGGCTCAGGCGTGTCAGGGACAGGGATGCAATGGGCATGGATGGAGCTTGGAGGAATTATACTGATTATAAAACCCTTATAAGGATGGAGGAAGAAATACCTCCAATCACGGATGAACCGGTATTTATATTTAGGGCCTCTAGAGGCAGCTTCTAGAGCATATTAATATAATTAGGCTTGGCCTACTAACACAGAATTGGTGGCATGATGAATCCAACTTGGGCATCATTTTTGAAGTAAAATTTCATCAATGTCAACATCTGAATGATCCACAATTCATGAGTCAATGGTTAGGCCTACTAGTGCCATCTGTTGTATAGTGGGAGTACCGGTACTGTTAGTAGCCCAATAGCAAGATGCCTCTAGGGTCCATTTGACACCTCCATCACTCCAACCATGGAGGTATACTTCCATGCTCCAACCAAGTTAGGCCTAGGCCTACTAGGGCCTACACCAGACCACCCAACAAAGGGTATGACATGCTTGAAAGCTAAATGTTCCTACAGTTTGTTAGTTAGTTTAGTTAGTTTAATATTTCGGAATCCATGATCTCAATACATTTTTTTGCAATGGAGCCGTAATAACAACAAAGAATAACAAGTAGATCTAAATCATGAAATAAATCACAGACGATGTAAAAGAAGAAGAGATAGGGCCTAGATAAAAGGGAAGAAAAATAGGAATAAAAGTGAGCACAAGACATCACAGAAAAAGAAATTGACTTTGATAATAGGATTAATTGTGTTGCCAAAAAAATTGCGCAGTTCTGATTTAAAACTACAAAACTCAACCTTTGTACCCTACAAAAGTGTTATGCAGCGGTCAATGTAAACCCTGGACCCCCCCCCCCTGTTCAGGGGTCACCACTAAATTAGTGTCGAAAAAGTGTCGAGTTCTGGGCACTCAATTTTTTCTTAGCGTCGTATCTCTGTCGACCCAAAAAATAGATAATCAGTGTCGAATTCCTGGTGTTTACTTCATACCGGTAATTGCTAATAGAAACCTGGCTAAAAAAACGTAAAAGATTAGTGAAAAAAGCTGGTGAATACCATGATACCTGACGATTTCATTTGAGGTCCTGGGTGAATAAGTGTCGAATCCTGACCCCAGAAAAATTTTCTAGGTGTCGAATAAGTGTCGAAAAAACGTCGACCCCTGAACGGGGGGGGGGGGGGTACAGGGTTTACATTGACCGCTGCATNNAATAAAACGGGCCTAGTATGTTTTAGACTACTATATTCCGATCTAAAGGAGCCAATTCTGAATAACCTACCCCAAATTATGTCTTGATAGCCCACATTTACATGTTACAGGGTGTTTTTATTACGCACTACCAGCTTGTCCCATGGTCCCACTGTACAGTTTTTCCTGGACCTAGCCCTATCAGTATCACCCCTTTAAGAATATTGGTGTTTTGGATAGCAGGTGGCCTCCCCTGATATTACTTCCAGGGGTTTCGGATTTGGTCAAGATCTTGAGTGTGTGAAGTCAAAATGAGTTGGGTCCATCTCTCTGTCCTCAGGAGAAGTTATGCACAAAACCGTCATGTTTCCAAAGACATCTGACAGAGAGGGTTAATACAGCTCTCTGGTGGACAATTAAGGGAGAAAACACCAGAATTTGATAATTCACCACGATTCGGACAATTCTTTGCTTAGTGAGTGTGTCAGGGGGCAATTGTTAACCGTTACCATGGCAACAGGGACAGAACCTACTGACCGCACCCTCTTAGCAGAAAAGGGCTCACTTAAATGTCTAGAAGTTGCAGAACCCCAGGTATAGGCTGCAGACTAGGTGGATTTTCATCCAACAAGTGTTAGGGAAGGGCTAGGGTTAGCTACAGCGGAGACTGTAATGTAGGGTTAGGGTTCAGTTTTGGGCCTAGGGTTATGGCTTGGCTTAGGATATAGGGCTACGGTCGGTTGTTTAGGATTCAGGCTAGGGTTTACAACCTTCGTGTATGTTCCCTGCATCCCCTGTGGTCATTCTCGTACTCTGTGCACTCAGAATGA
>NMRB01000209.1:74109-98640 GCA_002633025.1 Notospermus geniculatus
ATAATCTCCTCCCCTGCTGTCTTCGCGGCTAATCCCCAAAATCCAATGAACCCACGGGTTTTACTTGTTGGGAATAGTGATATGAGCCTATAGGTTCCAAAACGAATAAATGTAGCCCCAAGGAGGAAACAAGATACTGGGGAAAACCTGCACTGTCAGAAAGTTGCCCTATCAAATCTCACGAAGAAAGGGTCCAACTGATAGAAGGGATTCAACTCATAACCTCAGCAATGACATGTATTGTATCGACTGAGAGATTGTTGTTTTGACCTTTGCGTCTTGTGATGTGATAAGGACACATTTTGAGTTACAGATTTCCCATAAGGGGTCTTCCTCCTACTGCTACTTAATACTGGTAGGCCTACATGTACAAGTATTTGAAATAAATCAAAATAACTTTCAGATCAAATTTCAAATCTTTTTATTCGTAAGTACATTGCCATTATCACTTCCACTGAAATCGCCATTAGACACTGAAAGGCTTAACACATTATCATTATTGCCCCAAAAGACAAGAATTGAATGTCAATTCGCATCAATTTCTATCTCTTCTCATCCTTGCCTGCCGTAAGAACATGGTTCTTTTCATCATCAGAAAGCTCATTTTCTAAGACCATCCATTCATCTGAATCATACACACGTTTCGCGTTCCGAGGGATTGTTCTTCGTCTCCGTGACCTGACTCCCAGACTTGGCATAGTACTGTCATAGCCTTCATGACTTGGGTCATCTGGCACGTGAAATGAAAGCCTATGGGCATTCAAACTTGACCTTTGAGTGAAAGACGAGACACATTCTGAGCATTTGAACGGTTTTTCACCGGTATGAATGACACAATGTCTGTGGAGGGCGTTGCGCGTAAAAAATTCTTTATCACAATCGGAGCATTTGTGTTTCCGCTTGCCGCCGTGGACGCGCATGTGAATGTTCAGACAACTTCTTGAAGCAAACGATTTATCACAGTATTTACACACGAATGGTTTCTCACCCGTATGACGTCTCATGTGAATTTTATGATCAGATTTATTCGTGAATCCTTTCTGACACAGCTCGCAGTTGAATGGTTTTTTATTCACATGTTTGAAGGAGTGAACTTTCAGTGCCGTACTCTGAGTAAAACCCACCCCACACACTTTACAAACATAAGGTTTGTTCACCATATGTGTCCTTTCATGAACGGTCAGAAGATATTTTTGAAAAAATCCACGACCGCACTTCTGACAGATATACGAACGAGTAGCAGAATGCGACCGTTTATGCTTCTCTAAATCGTCAGCACAAATAAAAGAGCGGTCACAGTCTGAGCAAGGATAATGTTTGAAGTCTGCGTGAGTGTCCAGATGATCCTTCAATTCCCACTTCCGACGAAAATGCTCATCGCACATTTCGCATCGATAGTTTTTTTTCCCGGAGTGGCTCTTAAGGTGTGTGGTCAGAACACTCCGTTGGCCGAAAGTCTTCCCACATTGCTGACACTCGTATGGTTTTTCACCCGTATGAGTTCTCCTGTGGACCGTCAAATTACCGAGAGTCCGGAAACGCCTGCTACAGACATCGCACAAATACTGCTTAACGCCAGTGTGAATTGTCATGTGTCTGTTCAAACTACTGCGCTGTCCGAAATTCTTACTGCACTCAGGACACTTGTATGGCTTTTCTCCAGTATGGACACGAACGTGGACAACTAATTCCCTATAACGAGCAAACCTCTTGCCGCAGTGTTCGCAGACAAAGTGCCGATCGTCTGACACATTACACTTGTGAGCAGCCAGGATGTTGTCTTTTAGGAAGGTCTTCGAACATTTATCGCACTTGATAAGTTTGAGAGGTGCATCCGTAGACTGAGCATCCTCCTTTCTCTTCTTCTTCTCAGTTTTGATATTACAGGATGATTTGTCTTTTGTCTTTCTGAAACCATTTGACGAGCTCGCCGCTTGGAGGGGTTGCGTCATGTCGTCCACAACAGGCTTCCCTGTAAAATAATCTCAAGGAGTTAGAACACAACTACACAGTACTCATACCAGGACCCACCCCCGAGTACAAAAGGGATTGCACTGAAATTGTGACCCACTCTGGCAGAAGTAGGTGCTTCTTGCAAGTGATCATCAATTTACTCAACTATTGTCACTGCTGTCCACTACTATTGTCAACCTGCAGACATTTCAGTGATCGCGTACCAAGGCCTTTAACCCTTTCCTCTATTGCGACAACGGTCTGCTTTTGCTGGAGCGGGTCACAATTAAGAGCCTACCCAAGTTTATAGCTGCAGGGAGTATCACAAGTATCTCCAAACCAGTAAACGGATGAAAGTGGAACCTCTCCATAAAGGACCACTTTGGGACTGACAGATACTGTCCTTATTGAGAGGTGTCCTTAGAAGAGAGGTTTATGGGCATCAGATTAGGATACAGACACACAGTACGTCTAAACAAGACTAACCTGTTTTCAATCTCGTCATTTCCTGGGAATCATTCAGCTGTTGAATGGTCGCCGTTGGTGGCGGGTTGGCCGATCGTCTGCCTTGAACACCAGAACTCAACAACTGTCGTAGATGTGGTGCCTGGAATATTACAGTGCGGAGAGAATAGAGGAATATCATTAGGGGGCAGTACTCTACAGGCCTGCTGGTGTGGCTGGCTGTGCTTTGTGCAGTGGGCTGTGCTACAAGTTCAGCCGTATGATGTTATGTTTCAACTGCTGATGTTGCATCATGGATTGAAAGAAGGAGAACATGGACTACCCCTGGTCTTTTCCGTAACAGCTACAGTAACAAACATGAAAAACAACTGTGGAATGAACCTCCAAATTTAATATATTTCACTAATAAGTAGAATAAATGTAACTAAGAAAGATGGCTTGAACTTACTTGAAAAATAGAATACAAATTCAAGGACTGCAGTGGAAACACCAACATTGACAACTCTAACGTTGATGAATGAGAATGTCCTTAATCGAGAGGTGTCCTGATTACACAGGTAGGTAGAAAAGGAATAGAAATGACCAATTATGGTGGACTGAACGTACATAGTTAGGTGTCCTCCCAGCAGAGGCACCAACGAGGAAGGGTTTTTGGCCCAAAACTCTCCCCCACCTGAGCTGAGGGACATGAATTCAGCACATTGAAAAAATGTGATGTTGAACCATTGTTTGCATCATTTCAATGCCTGCAGTCCCATGTTTTATAACCTGATGATCCGTGCCTCCTTTTGGTTCACCGGTACACCAATTTCCCTTGGATTTCATGGTTGAAATTCAGAGGATAGATCTTGGTTAAATGCGTTGGTCAGAAGGCAACAGACGGCCCAGATTCGGTTGACCGAGTCGTGTATGGATGACGGAAGAGCCCGATCGAAAATTCTGAACTCTTTCACCTTATCGATGGTTCTTTGTATCTCAAGATTTTCTAAAGATACTAGATTCCTGTCTTTTCCATTCATCTGATCTCTGTTGTCGTGTAACGCTGGAATGATGAGTTTGACTCCCATCGGGCGAAGCAAATCTTCAATGGCAAAGTCCCTTTCTGCCAAAACGACATCACCATCTTCCAACAACCCTGGATTCAGGAACCCACTTTCAATAACAACTTCTCTGTCTGTCAGCATCGCTGGGTACAACTCACTGATGAAGGTAATGGCTCCATTTGGAGCGATACCCATCAGACACTTATACACCGAGTTTTCTTCATCAGTTGATGTGAAAATGGGTGATGGTACACGTGGATCATAGCCCCGGGTAGAAATTTCGAAACAGTCAATAATGACTCTGGCGTCTGGGTATTTTTCTGTAAGCTTCTGTGGCATTGCTCTCCTGACCGTTTCTTTACTCGGCCAGATTGACTGAGAATAGAGCTTTTGGTACATGAAATAGACCCACGTTCTGACGTATTGTGACACGCAAGCATTTGAAATGCCGAAGAGATACCCCAGGTGAGATTCTGACATGCCGTGATAGAGTCGACACAGCACCAAGAAAAACTGATCCATTAAGCCGAGATGTTCCAACATTGAAGTTTTGCTGTATGTATGGTCGTCGACGTGGACGGTTGATGATGAACAAGACTGGCCCTTGGCTGGTTTCATCTCGTAGGTTACAGCATCATCATTGGGATTCAAGAATTTAAACATAGCCAAAAACGATGAGAAGGATGGAAAGCCAGTGTAATGTTTCGTTAGCAAATCAGAATTCCGGATGATTTCTGTACCAAATTTCTCTGACTTTTCCCTCAGTTGTTTTTTCTCCACGGACACAGTCAGCTTATGCACCCTGTCTTTCAGAAACGAATTTTCAATCTCTAGTTCAATAATTCTCTTCGCATTTGTTTCACATTCGTACATACTAGTAGTTTCAGTTTTTGTTTCTTTTTCACTGCCTTCAATCTTGACCGCGGATATAGCTTTCTGCATATCTTTTGTTTGCTTCTCCGCCACCGTTGGCAGAGCGGTCATGGGAGTACTGCTCACCTCTAATGGCTCTGCACCCGGCCTCAATCTGTAAACCCCAGATGACGATCGCTTCATATCCTCAAGACGAAAATGTTCACTGCACAGACGACTACTTTTGGTGATTCTGAAATCCTCCCTTTTGATTTTGTCGCGCCACTTGGTCTGTTCTTCAGGATCCATTGGAAAGGAGAAAAAATGAAAGGATGTCTTGGACCCATCCTTTGCATATCTGTGGTTACCACAACTCAATGCGGCGCAGTTCTCCCCACGTGATCTTGTCCTAATTTTTCCCTGCTCCACCTCCTTCGCTGGCACCGCAGTCACGGGAGTACCGCCCACATCCAATGGCTCTGCTCCTGGTCTCAATTTAAGAATCCCTGTTAGAGATCGCTGCATATCCTCAGGACGAAAATGTTCACTACACAGACGACTATTTTTGGTGATTCTGAACTTATCCCGTTTGATTTTGTGGCACCACTTTGTCTGTTCTTTAGGGTCAGATGGGAAGGAGAAAAAATGAACAGGTGTCTTGGAGCCATCCTTTTCATAGCTGAAGTTATTACATCCAAATGCAGCACACTTTACCCCACGTGACCTTGTTATCTTCTTGATCTGCAATCAAAGCAAATTTTGAGATTGTGTCAACAAAATAAGATGAGGAAAGGGGCTAAATTTTAGAATCCCTGGACAGAAGTGACACAGAATGGCAACCTGTTAGTGAAGCTAGTGTTTCAGCTAAAGCGTTTTAGCAGGGCGCGGCGCCCTGCCTCTCCAGGGGGCGCCCTGCTGCCCTTTTTATGCCCTCAAAAACGCCCTGCCCTTTTTCAAAAAAAAAAAAAAAAATTTTTTTTTTTTTTTTTTTTTTTTAAACAGGAAGAGGCAGGTGGTCTGACACCTAATTAATGGCTTGAAAGTGGCTTTAAAAGCACCATTAGCTTTAAAAAGTACCTGTTTGTATCCAAAATCAGTAAAATTTTGTCGGTTTTTAAGGTCCCACTTTGCCGGGGTGACAAATTCCTGCCCTTTTTTGGAGTCACTGCCCTTTTTTGGGAGTCACTGCCCTGCCCTTTTCAAATCCTGGCTGAAACACTAGAAGCATAAACTCCCGATATTTTTGTTGATTTTTTGGAAGTCATTCCATTTTAGAATTTGGTATGAATCGCTAATGGATTTGAGACACAGGCCTGACACAACTTTTTTTATCATTTATTTCCGCATTTCGATTCAAATGTACAAAAACAGATAAATGGCTTCACAGTATTGTAAAATACATGTATTTTGCATCATTTTAGCACGAGCAAAATATCACGAGCTGCCAGACATGTCGGCCTATTACAGGCTTCCCAACAATACACAACATCATATTCAACCATTGTGGGATCAAATTCGGGTTACATCCGGGTGTTATACCCTACCTGACTAAGTCCAAGTTTTACATGTCATGATGTACCGGTAGTTCTCTCATCATCGCCCAAAATAAGGTAAAAATCCTAGAAAACTTCACAAACAAATCAGACCATGGTCGAAATCAGAAATGAATTATTTTTTTAATCGGAAAATTTATTTGTATGAGAATGAAGGAAATGTGCCCACTTCTGGTCAGGTCATCTATAGCCCCGAACCTGGCCCTGGGAAAGCAAGTGCCCATATAGTATCTATAAACACTGGTCAGGTCATCTACAGCCCCGAACCTGGCCCTGGGAAAGCAAGTGCCCATACAGTATCTACATGTATACGCACAAGTCCAAGAACCTAATTACGGTGACTATGTGTACCGGTGGTACTCTATGACAAAATAGCCTGGTGACTTCACTTACATGTACATTATCTCGTTTTTGTTGACGTGTCTGTGAGCGTTGCAATTTATCGACCATCTGAATCTGCAGCAAGCCGTTCTCGTCATACTGCAAATCGAACGTCTGGTCATCAGCCGTGACTGTACTGGCGCTAAACACTTCCCCAATGCTGACTGTTGGGGTGTCGTCGTTCTGTGTTTCAGGATAGCCATCTTTTGTTTCCTGTTTTATGACAAAAACACTGTTCTGATTTAGATTCTGTGTTATGCAAGTCTGGGAGTATGATTCAGTGACATGGTCATGGAATGCTGTAGATACTGGAGTCACCGATGCGGCGAAAGTCTCATCTGGGTCATCCTGGTCGTCGCTGTCGACCACATCCATCCAAGGCCCAGGTTCTTCTGTACATTCCATGTGTAATGATTCCACAACTTCCTCCATACCATAGTGTCTCTGGCATTATCCATTTTAACCTCTTCTTGCACAACTTCGTAGTCGATGACAATCTGAAATGAAACGTGTGAAATGAAAAGGGTGTAGGCCTAGGCCTACTGTACTGGTACCGTACTGTGTAGGGCCTACACGTACCTAGGCCTACCTAGGCCTTGTAGGAGCCAGCCGGAGGAAGGCCTCGGCTACGTAGGCCTATCCACAGGTTCTTGTCACTGAGAATGTATACCGGTACATGGTATAGGCCTACCCTAGGCCTAGAGATACATTCTCAGTGAAGACTGAAGTGATCAAATTTTCAGTAGGGCCTAGGCCTACCCTAGTACACAGTAGGCCTAGTGACCGTCCATACTCCCATCTCTACCTTGAGACCTGGAAGTTGGCAGGGTGTCCCTTTTCAAATTCCATTTCAAAAGACTGTTGACTTTGACCAGTGAGAATGGAATGAACGATTGACTTGCATGTACAATAGGCCCTATTACCTTCTAGAATCTTACTACACCATGAGAATGACTGAACATGCGCTGATTTCACGAATTTAATGCAAAAGAATCAAACACTTTCTGCACTGACCTGCTGACATGACTGACATGAACTGATCAGTGCTGATGAAAGGCGGAAATGGAAATGATTCTCGCTCAGCGCCTTACTACATGGGCCTCGATGTAGTGTACGCAGTACGGGAACCTGCTGCATAGAGTATTTCGTGTTGTGTGAGACTCAATATGGCGGCGACCATAAATTGACGATTGAGAATAATTTTTGGTCATGAAAGTTGTCTTATTTAGCCTCTTATACCTTTTTCACGTCAGGTAAACATACAGCATGTTTATTGAAGTATTTGAGAGGATGAAGGAAGCAACCGATCTCAAAAACTTAATCTGAAATACCGAATATGTTGGTCTGAGTCATCACTCATCAGCTCATGCAGCTGGGCGCGTCATCATGCACGTACTGATGCACATGAGTAGCATAGGCTTAGCACAGCACAGTAGTAGGCCTATGCACTTTGCATAGTTTTGATAGGTCACTATGAATGATGCAGCCGCAGCATCCTTTGCTTCAGCCAGGCGCAGTCTCTAAGCTTTTAAGACTATGTAGCTAGGCCTAGTCTTACATCTGGACTCTGGAGGCCCCCACAGTAGAGACCAAACGCCTGATCAGGCCACATGGCTTCATCAGGCAACCTCTCCTGATGAGGCAATATCGGTAGCTTGATGAGGCAACCATCTCAAGAATCAGAAAGAAACAAAGAAGAAACAAAGTGGCCGCAAGCGAAACAAAATGTCATATGACTAAAAGCATGTGTTTATACCGTACTGTGACTGACTCATTAATTACTATAGAGTGTTTGCACCGGTGGCCATGTTGGAGGTATGAACAACAAAAGAATTTGTCGCCAGTCACGGTCTATGGAGATTAACTTCGATTGTTTTGGAAGTCTGTTCTTTTGTTGTATGCCTCCAACATGGCCGCTGTGACGTCACGTGCAAACACTCTATTGTTCATGCCAATGTCAATGATGAAGAACCTAACTCACTGCCTCAACATGTGTCACTACTGGTTAAAACTATTGAAATAATGAAAGGGATATTCAGGTCCTGATCATTTTCCCACACAAAAGGCATTCATTGTATAGGACCTGATTACTGTGTGGTGCCCTCTATCACAGTTCTGATCCTCATTAAACAGTTAAATACATGTAGTTCTTCATCATTGAATGATCTCAACATGGTTTGCTTATCAAAATAGAACATCCAGTGGCCTACTGACCACCTGTCACTGTTGAGTGTCTGGTTTAATCACCAAAACTAACTGATCAATTAGTACAACTTGTGTAATAGATCAATTAGTTAAGATTGGATTAACAGCATTAAACTTTGTCACAACAATGTTTCGTTACCGTTTAAAGGCCTTTTGTTTGTCCCGTGCCTGACTTTGTGTTCTCTTGAATGTTGGACGGATACATGTTCTGTACTTGTGGAGAAAAAAAGGCAGTTTGTGCTCGCCTGGCTAAATAGGCTTGTTTAGAGTTTTTGTGGTAAGTTGGTGCAGTTACAAAGTGGCCTGATTAGTCATCATCCATATACACCAGTAATTGTAAATTACTTCATTTATAGGTAATAGAAAACATAAAAAAATTCAGTTTATTAGTAATTTTCTGATTCTTTTTGGTTTCTTTGTGAATGTGTGCAGGGTTTCTGCTGGAGTATTAGATTTAGTAGCCAGTTTTGTTGAAATAAGATATTTTTATCCAAGGCAGCAATATTCCATTGTAAATAGCAAAAATTTGAGCCAATCATTTATTTGTGTCGCCGGTTTATTTTGTTGGTAGCCTTTGGCTCCTTGGCTACTGCCAGCAGAAACCCTGGTGTGTGGAAAAATGATGGTCTTCTTTTGTGCAGCTATGTGTAGTGCAGGTGTAGGCCATAATGTATGGCCCTGTATACTCAACTCTCTGTGAATAATGAAACGGTCTCACAGTGACAAATTTGAAACTCACCTGACAAGAAGTGGGATTTCATCCTGGCAGAATCTGGCTTTCCATTCCAATCACCTGTAATTGATACATGTAATTTCAGTACCAGTTGGCCTAACGACTGAACTACATCGATAACCTGCAGCAAAAAACTGTTGGCCACCAATGGCCGAGATACTTATTTACTCTAAAATCTTTATGTGTACATAGCAATCACAACAATGAACCTACCAGAGAATTCAGGGCATGAGAAAAGCTGCTGTTGAATGAAACAGTGTTGAGAGTTTATGAAATTAGGCCAACGACATCTCAGGAGCACCTAGATTCTGGTCTCAGAGTCCATTACAGCTGCGCATTTGGAGCTGTTGGCTGACTTTGCTGTTCCTCTGCAAGTCTGCATGATTTTCCAGCCTGCAAAGTTTTGATGCAGGTTCAGATTGAAATCTATTCACCTGACGTCACATAGGACCGTGTTTTTTTGGGAATATTCTTAAATCCTGGTGTTGAACTTGAAGTTACTTGAAAAATTACTTCTTTCAAGCATTTTTCAAAGGATTTCTCACATATTTTCAAACATTTTTTTAGTCTGTTCATCATGGCTACTTTGGAGCAAGCAAAAGCTATTAAAAGCATGACATTAGTTCAGCTGGAGTTGTGTAAGTATCTGTCATGTCTATGTACCATGATTATGATGATTATCCTGTGGGACCTGATCTCCTGTCCCTGGACAACCGATTACCACTCTCCCTCTTTTACTTTCAGTTCAGTGTTATCTTGAAAGAATGGGGTTAGCTGTCACTAAACAGGAACAGTTTTGGGAGGCCTGTGGGTTTGGGAACTGGTACAGGGTCAAGAAGTTCATTGAGGAAGATGGTGTGGATGTCAACAAAATTTCTTATACGGTAAGAATAACTCTCGTGGTGGTTGTCTTCTTCATGGCAACCTGTATCACGCCTAGAAGATGAATTTTAACCCTCTTTTAGCTGATGTGTTAATGACCTGTTAATTGTTTTCAGAATAACTCCTACCCCATCCATGTTGCATCCCAGGGCAAGGCTGAAGTGGTGAAGTTGTTAATAGAGGCCAACTGTGATGTGAATATCAAGGATGAGGTTTGTGTTTCTACCATTTTACCAATTTAGAGGCCAACTGTCATGTGAATGTGGTCAAAAACTAGATAAGCGAGCGATATTTTTGATGCGATTTATGACATACATGTAATATATTAAGGTTTCTACCATGATAGAGGCCAACTGTGATGTAAATGTAAAGAAGGCTGAATGGCATGCCGCTCGCTGCCTGCTACTTGTGTGACCCCTGGTCCAGTAATTGTAAGAGTTCTGAGTCCGTGTGTAGCTTTCACCAATCTTGTATAGCAAAGTTGTTTTTCAATTTGTCTCTAAATGTTGTCGGTTTCAGAACGAGAGATTGGCCCTGCACCATGCAGCCATGAAGGGTCATGCAGATATCATCTTCATGCTCCTGGATGCTGGCTCTGAAATCAACACGCAGGATAAGGNTGATTAAAGAACAAAAGCCAGCCCTGAACAAACAGCTGGCTCAACAAGGGTCTTTCTTCTTCTTGGGGATCTTTTAAATCACCCCCAACAGAGTTACTAATTGTATTATTGCTGTTATGTTAATGCTCCAGTCTTTCTTCAATTTGTAATATTTCTCATTTTACCTGATGAGGGCTAGCAGGATGCTGCCGAAAACGTTTGTACCGTGTATATAGTGTAATATATAGATATGAATATCACATTTTGGATTTGCTCGTTTCTTTGGTTCTATACATGTAATATATGATAGGGGCCAACTATGATGTAAATGTAAAGAAGGCTGAATGGCATGCCGCTCGCTGCCTGCTACTTGTGTGACCCCTGGTCCAGTAATTGTAAGAGTTCCGAGTCTGTGTGTAGCTTTCACCAATCTTGTATAGGAACATTGTTTTTCAATTTGTCTGTGAATGTTGTTGGTTTCAGAACGAGAGACTGGCTCTGCACCATGCAGCCATGAAGGGTCATGCAGATATCATCTTCATGCTCCTGGATGCTGGCTCTGAAATCAACACGCAGGATAAGGTATTAATAACCCTTAGAAATTACATGTATGGGGAAAATGACTGAAAAGTTGCTGAGTCCTATCAACTAGAAAGTTCTCCCAAAAACGCTGAGTGAGACTTGTATGGTATGATTGGGAATTTGTAGGTAAATTGAAAAATTCTTAAGGATGTGAATGATGGCAAGGCAAGCTGAGGGCCACAAATAGATCCACCTTGGGTGGCGAGGGAAATGTCTGAGTTTTCTGAAAGAAATTTGCAGTCACTACCATGATTATGAAAATGTTGTGTAATATTCTTCAGAATGGTTGGACACCACTTATTTGTGCTGGCTACTGGGCTTACCCTGAGGCTGTATGGACCCTGATTGACCGCGGAGCTGACATCAATCTTAGGAATAAAGTAAGTAATAATAATAAAGTGAGTAATCAGATGAGATCATTATCTGGCTGCAGAACAATCTTTCAGGTCGAATTGGGCAATTCGGGACTGAATTTTGGCGTCGTTGACAGAGAGGTTGTCCTGGTAGAGATATCAGCCAAAGGTAGTTTGGTTGAACATCATGACAAGGAAAGAATGTGAAACATTGAGTAAACTCATCACTTAATTGTCCCAATTAGGGAGGTCATTTTTCCTTGCTGTATAATAGAGTTTTTTCATTGCAGGATGACAGGAATGCCCTCCATGAAGTCTGTCGTAGCCCGATCCGTGATAAAGAGGAGGACCTCGGTGAGATTACTGAGTTCTTACTCGATGCCAAGATTGATATGAATGCATTGGCAGCAGCCGAGGGCTGGATGGAGGTATGTTCTCTTCAGCGTTTATATTTTGAATTGAGAGTGGCAGTGTGTCAAATATTGTATTACTCGTTCATTTGTGGGTGGGTTCACTTGAACACTAATTCCCCCTGAAGAGTACAGTGACACACATCGTTATGCAATTGCACATGAAAACAGCATCATGAGGTCACCTTGTGACGAAACCATGACACAGTGTGATCACACTTCACCCTGTCTGCTATATCAGGATTCAATACTAAGTGGTTGAGATTATTTACTTCTTTCAGGCGGACTTCACACCACTGATGTTCTCTGCCTACCATGGCCACACAGGTGTGACGAAGGTTCTTCTTGGTAGAGGTTGTGAAACAAATACCCAGGGTATCAGTGTGAGTAAAACGAAACGTTGAGTTGAGAGCCGAGTGCCCAATATAATATTACTGGCTCTATGGACAATATTGGGTGAAAACATGTAAATGTAGAGCAGGAGGGAACCTGAGTGCCTAGAGAAACCCGGTGCTGTCAAAGAGTGTCGCCCTGAATGACTGGAAGAATGGGACGCGACGTAGGTTGAACCCAGAACCATAAGTTGTGACAGGTGCCAGTGTTTTCACTATACCACTCTGACAGCCTATACCAATCATAAAATGATGCTTTGGGGCTCATGTGTTGTTCAGTGACAACATCATTGACATTTATACTACTGATTTGGACCTAACTGTTTCATCATTTCTTGGTTTTCTTTCCAGAATAATTGGTCTGCATTACACTGGGCTGCCAATAGAGGGCATCAGGAAATGGTGGAGCTTCTTTTGGAGAACGGTTGTGATGCCAACCTGAAAGGTTATGTGAGTATTGACGGAAATCTTAAGTAATCATTTGTCCTGTATAATCATTTGTCGTTAAAGATTGGACTCCAAGTTTCCATCTCAGGATTATTGCCTTGGAATCTCAATGAAATTTGACAAGGCACATGGGCAGAATAGGTCCCTGTTCATGTGGAGCAGACATTAGCACGATGTGACCGCTATCTATGTATCTGCATTTGACAATTCATACGTCAAATTCACGACAACATACAATTTGATAAGCTCCTTTTTTTACAGCGGGATGAAAGGCCATTGAACGTCGCCAAAACACCTGAGATTAAGCACGTCTTGGCGCCGTACACAGAAGGATTTGAAAACATCGGCTTCATCCGTATGGAACGACGTCCGTCCGTCACAACCGATGAAGGATCAGGCTCTGATTCGGAGCCAAACTCTCCTGCTTTGGAGAGAAGGAGTGATTCTTCGAAAGACGGTATTGTAAATGGGTCGTCAAATGACCTTGAATTTGATGACTCGCATTCGGAGCATTTGATGAGTACGGCAACAGAGGACAGTACGCCAACTGGTGAAATGCCCGAGATGGAAAATCAAATATCATCTGCTTCTGATAATAGAGGCGGATCGTCGGGGAATCGTTCCGATGGTGCTGCTGATGACGAGTATTTTGAGGATGTCATTGCTGAAGGACTTCACTAGTTTACGACATTCTTTCACTGCCTAGATTTCAAATCATGAATGCTCGCTTTGGACTTTGTATCGTCTGTCTGCGCTGTGTTGATAAATTTGTTGGGATGTGTGGGAATTNTGAAGCTTTTTTCAAATTTGTTTATATTACCATGAACTGATCATGTTATGAAATGTGTGAAAAATTGTCTGTTTAGTTATTTATTCAGTGCTGAGTGTCAGTGGACAATATCAATGTGGTTCTCAAGATGTTTGTTTGAACGGGCCTATTCGAGGCTGACCACTGCCAACTAGGCCTACATGTATTTTGTAAGCTATTTTTAAAATCTAGCTGAGTGTTTTCTGCACATTTTTACCAAGTGAGAGCTTTTGATGGCTAGTGCACGGGAAATTTGTAAAATTTTGCATTATTAAAATGAGCTATGAAATAAAAATACCGGTATCTTGATTCAGAACTTCAGTTTTGTCATCAAATCATTTCATGTACTGCGAACCCAACTACAACAAGTTAACCATGGATTATCCACACTGGTAACACTGTTCATGCAATCATAACAACGTCTCCGCCCAGGCGAATGTCTTCGGTCCCCTCCACGGTGCACAAGGAATCGGTGGTTCTGCCATTCAACGACAGATGCCGCCACCGTCT
The DNA here is from genome assembly GCA_002633025.1 of Notospermus geniculatus. Lineage (NCBI taxonomy): Eukaryota > Metazoa > Nemertea > Pilidiophora > Heteronemertea > Lineidae > Notospermus > Notospermus geniculatus. The sequence goes on from NMRB01000209.1 coordinate 88,278, forward strand.
GCAGGGTCTATTTTTAGTATGGGTCGTCGTCACCTGACCTCCAACGATGTCAACGCCATCTCTCAATAGGAAGCTGAACTAGACTGAAGTGGGGCACGCGGGAACTTTCGTAGCCGCGAAACTAACTTCCATTATTTCCGTCAATGGTCCAGCACATACGCACTGAAGACCCCCCGGGGTGGAATAATAGTCTATTATGATAATATATAAGACAGGCCTAAGATTTATTTGAGTGGCCATGAAAAGCAAAAAGGCAATTTATCTTTCTGAATGACAAAACGTTATAATCATAACCCTGCGGCAGAGAGGTCGGATAAAGTCACTGATTTTTTTCTGAGGGCGGCGGGCCCATAAATACGTCACTGAATGAGTGTCAATCAGTTCTGAGTTGCTCCTCCGACTCTCAAAATGGACTTGGCTGTTGTTTTGTTGGTGTTATTAGGATTCGTAGCTTTTAACAGCGTAAGTGAATTTAATGTTTCTCGCACCTCATCATGCAAGTGAACAACTATTTATTTGCTATTCCAGGATAAAAACCACAAAATTAAAATGACTGATTCTGTCGGCCTTGTCTCATTTTGCAATTTTAGCACGATGCGCCTTCATTATGTGATACGGCGGACAATAGTTTTGGCGTTTCCTACATTTCGCGTTTTTCAGGCGGCCGACCCCGGCCTGGGTGATCTGGAAAACACATTGACTGGGGAACTGGGCGGAGATGATGATGGCGGTGGTAGGTTAATTGGGAACCAATCTGTTTATAATCCCGTTGACGTTAAAAACTCATTCGTAAACGACACCCTACACAACCACACACGTCTTGGTCCTCAAGGCAATGAGACAAACGTCTCGGCTTTGAGAACGTCTTGGTCGACGTCGGCACGGTTTTGAGCCTCCAGTGCGGCTGTCGGTCTGTCTCATGGAATCTTGTGACTTAATTAATTTTGCGTGGTTAGTCCACGGAGATAAGTTGCTTACATGTTTTGCCGTTTGTGCTCCAGGCACCGCTAAGAAATGTCCCCCACACAAGGACCTTCCCCACGTTACCCGCTTCTCTAATGACACGACCGCTGACTCTGTCGTTGTCTTTGAATGTAAGAAAGGCTACAAGAGGACGTCAGGGTCGGAGACCAGAATGTGCCAAAGAGCCACACTTACTTGGACTGGGAAAGAACTGGTTTGTTCTGGTACGTATGTTTCATTTACATTGCATACGTAAAAATACTGTAGAGTACCACGAGTGATGTTGCAACGGTAAAGGTGGCAGCACCGTCAAAACAATCACCTTGAGCGCCTTCTCGAGTATGGCGATCTATGGTGGTTGGAGACTTATTCAGCGATTTGATGGGGGCCATTCATACACAGACCTCAGAGTAAACCAGGGTATTTAAAATGAGACAACATAACAAACCGGATCTCCTGATTTCAGGGGTAAAGTGTCCTGTACTAAAGACTCCCCCGAATTCCAAGGCAAGCAGTACCGCTCGTTCATACGGAACGACAGTAACCTTTACTTGTAAGAAGGGTTACCTGAAGATTGGAGGTGATTCAAAAAGAAAATGCCTCGCCAACAAGACATGGACTGGGACCAACATTAAATGCAAAAGTAAGAAAGTTTAGGCCGACTATGGACCTGTCCTCTGTCTGTAGAGTGCAAGCTGTGAAAAATAATGTCACTTACCCTGATTAGGTCACGATGCAATTTCCTAAGTATGTCAGAGAAATCCCCGTGTCCAAGTCTGCAAAAGAAAACAAAGGCTTGTTTCAGGACCAAAATTATAATTCAGCTTCAAATCCAATCATTTCCCATAGGAAACAATCAGCTCCAACCACGTTCCCAGGTATCGGCCCAAATGGATAACGTCGCTGGGGAAAACGGATCCTTGAGACTGGGGACGAAATTGATCCGGGTCGTTCTGTAGAATATGCAAATTGGGTTCATAGGTCACAAACCGACCCGTCTTCCAAAACAACGTTAGTAGATTGGTCCCCGTCCTCGAGCCACTCCGCTAATACCAAAAATATTTCACAACACCGGCGCGATCGATGACAGAGGAGCAGTCTACTTTTTGGCCCGTATTTTAGAATGCTCCTCAACGTAAAGGAGTTACTCAAGGCTAATTGTTCTCCTGTTGAGAATAATAGCCTTGAGGAACTCCTTTATGTTGAGGAGCATTCTAAAATACGGGCCTTTGAGTCAAAATCCCAACATAATGGCGAATGGGGGATTCCTCTTTCCCCGCTCTCTGACCAAAACATGAGTGTGATATTTGTCCCGCTTGGTTTTTCTAGGCAACACTTGTAAAGTACCGAGAGTTCCAAATGCTGTATGTAACCCCAAAGCAGGCAGCAAAGCCGCCATAGGTAGCTCTCTCACCTGCTCCTGTAAAAAAGGGTTCAAATCTAAGGGCGGTAACGCCAAGGTGACGTGTAAGAAGATGGAGACCTGGTCTGGGAAGCCATTAAAGTGTGTGGGTAGGTATGGGGGTGTGGAAACAGCTATAGGAGGTATGGGGGTGTGGAAACAGCTATAAAAATCTTTAGGGACACCCTGTAGATTTGAAAATCGAATATCCATAGAAAACAAAATGTAAAGGAAGTGACCGCAAACATTTCCATCCAAGTTGATTTCAATGTGTGAGTAGGCCTACTGAGTTTATTTACTCTGAGGATTTGAATAGCATCGCTGATTTATTGACCGCTATCGAAATCCACTTCTCCTTGCCTCCAACTCCTGAGTTAATCACTGTTCTTAACGCTCGCTCCATTCGTCACTGGTAATCTCATGATGGACAGGTAATGGCATTTGAATAAATCAAACCAAGTGACAAATGAAATATAGGATCGACGTCACTACCTGATTTAATACAGAGCTTTAGACCGCATACGATAAACGTTAACGATAACGTACTCTACTTCTGCGATCGATGAAAGTGTAGACTGGTTCCAGTCTTTGCCGTTTCACTTCCGCACCACGACTAGCCGTTGTTGTGGAGCGAGCGCAGCGGCAAAGACGGGAACCAGTCCGATGAAGGTGCTGTTGGCGGCGGCGGGCTCCTGGGTACTCGCATGATTTGGTTGTGAACTTCAGCTTTTCGCGCCGAATTTGATTATGTCATTTCCAACCACGTTCCCAGGTATCGGCCCAAATGGATAACGTCGCTGGGGAAAACGGATCCTTGAGACTGGGGACGAAATTGATCCGGGTCGTTGTGTAGAATATGCAAATTGGGTTCATAGGTCACAAACCGACCCGTCTTCCAAAACAACGTTAGTAGACTGGTCCCCGTCCTCGAGCCACTCCGCTAATACCAAAAATATTTCACAACAGCGGCGTGATCGATGACAGAGGAGCAGTCTACTTTTTGGCCCGTACTTTAGAATGCTCCTCAACGTAAAGGAGTTCCTCAAGGCTAATTGTTCTCCTGTTGAGAACATTAGCCTTGAGGAACTCCTTTACGTTGAGGAGCATTCTAAAGTACGGGCCTTTGAGTCAAAATCCCAACATAATGGCGAATGGGGGATTCCTCTTTCCCCGCTCTCTGACCAAAACATGAATGTGATATTTGTCCCGCTTGGTTTTTCTAGGCAACACTTGTAAAGTACCGAGAGTTCCAAATGCTGTATGTAATCCCAAAGCAGGCAGCAAAGCCGCCATAGGTAGCTCTCTCACCTGCTCCTGTAAAAAAGGGTTCAAATCTAAGGGCGGTAACGCCAAGGTGACGTGTAAGAAGATGGAGACCTGGTCTGGGAAGCCATTAAAGTGTGTGGGTAGGTATGGGGGTGTGGAAACAGCTATAAAAAGCTTTAGGGACACCCTGTAGATTTGAAAATCGAATATCCATAGAAAACAAAATGTAAAGGAAGTGACAGGAAACATTTCCGTCCAAATTGATTTCAATGTTTTGAGTAGGCCTACTGAGTTTATTTACTCTGAGGATTTGAATAGGATCGCTGATTTATTGACCGCTATCGAAATCCACTTCTTGCCTCCAACTCCTGAGTTAATCACTGTTCTTAACGCTCGCTCCATTCGTCACTGGTAATCTCATGATGGACAGGTAATGGCATTTGAATAAATCAAACCAAGTGACAAATGAAATTTAGGATCGACGTCACTACCTGATTTAATACACAGCTTTAGACCGCATACGATAAACGTTAACGATAACGTACTCTACTTCTGCGATCGATGAAAGTGTAGACTGGTTCCAGTCTTGGCCGTTTCACTTCCGCACCACGACCAGCCGTTGTTGTGGAGCGAGCGCAGCGGCAAAGACGGGCACCAGTCTGATGAAGGTGCTGTTGGCGGCGGCGGGCTCCTGGGTACTCGCATGATTTGGTTGTGAACTTCAGCTTTTCGCGCCGAATTTGATTATGTCATGTCGGCGGAAAAACATACCGCGCTGCCTCCGAATAAGAATGGGACTGGAGATAAAAACTGGAGATAAAGGAAGAGGATGAGAACGTTTCCTGCTGACAAACTATTCGAAGAGGCGGAACCTCCTTTAACATTACATTACATATTTTTAGCCACACGCTGTACCGCACTGCGAGTGTCACATGCGAAGTTGTCCACCAATTCCAACACTGCCGGGACGGTTGTCCACATCACTTGTCATGATCGATACAGAAAGGTGTCCGGAAATACGAGGATAATATGTCAAAACGGAAAATGGTCAGGAAGGGCCGCGGTTTGCAAACGTACGTATACCGTGCAACATTTCATATTGGGGAGTTTAAGAAATCAAACGATAAACGTTAACTTTACGACAACGTTACTTTTTGTACCGAAAATGCAATATATAATCTGGCGAATTTGCAGTATGAAAAATAATGTTGTCGTAAAGTTAACGTTTATCGTCTGATTTCTTAAACTCCCTATTCTATACCGTGCAACAAACAAATAGTAATGTTTTAGTTGTATCAAATCTGGGGGCAAGCATATTTTGAGGTGTTTTCCTCCGACACGTCATGTTGCCTCACCCATGTCACCACCATTCCTCAGTTGCGCTGCTGATATGAAAACCCGAAATGAACTGCCCGTCGACAAATTTTCGCTTTTCAGGCGGCAGAGGGTTCCAGGACCCACCAAAGGCAGCGAAAATGGGAAGAGGATGCAAGGGCTTTTGTCAGGGGTCTGGAGACGATGTCCTTGTTCCCGCCAGTGACGTCACCGGTGACGGATTCGCTGACATTGTCTGTCACAAGAAATCTGGACATATCCATGTTGCCGTAAATAACCAACATGGCGGCTTCACCTGCAATAACAATCCTGCAAAAGGGATTGAGAAGGGATGGTGTAGAGGTCGTCGGACTTATGTTCATCCTCAGTTGCGCTGCTGATATGAAAACCCGAAATGAACTGCCCGTCGACAAATTTTCGCTTTTCAGGCGGCAGAGGGTTCCAGGACCCACCAAAGGCGGCGAAAATGGGAAAAGGATGCAAGGGCTTTTGTCAGGGGTCTGGAGATGATGTCCTTGTTCCCGCCAGTGACGTCACCGGTGACGGATTCGCTGATATTGTCTGTCACAAGAAATCTGGACATATCCATGTTGCCGTAAATAACCAACATGGCGGCTTCACCTGCAATAATAATCCTGCAAAAGGGATTGAGAAGGGATGGTGTAGAGGTCGTCGGACTTATGTTCACATGGGAGACTTCAATGGCGATAAAAGAGCTGACTTACTCTGCCAAGATCAGGCCCGTCCTTCTCGCGACGCGCGTTTAAGGTACTAGTATAGTATGCCATCTTGAATATATCGTCACGTCCCACCTTTAGTGATGAAATCCGCATACTTTGATGACGTAGTCCTCACCCTTTGATGACGTAGGAATGGAACTGAACAACTGACTTGAACATTACTTCGTCACTGTACAATATCCACAAGTCTCATTCTTAAAGGCGCTCTAGTTCGAATCGTAAACATTACGGTGTGCCACCTATTGTCAACTTCTGGTACTAACAAATCGGATAAAATCGAATTAAATCTCGCCTTTCACAACTTTTTGTTTGTTTTTGAGCGTAAAATCATACATATATTTCAGTTACAAGAATATTTATCAAGATAGATATAAAAATAGATAACATTAATGTTTTGGTATACACGGTGCTGCCACCTGTCCGCAGGAAAATAACTATTATAATCAACCATGTAAATAAACAAACCGTAATGTCTACAATTCGAACTAGAGCGCCTTTAAATTACTAAACTTTTTTCTCATTGGATGTACATGTACATACATGTAGTTTCTGTTCGTATCCAACGACATGACTACAAGAATTTTAAAATCTGTCATTTTCTAGAAAACCTGGCAAAAATGCTTACTCGAACCCGACTAATGAAGGAAAACAGCATTATTGTTCCGCACACCGACATTTCGAACTACATATAGCTGATTTCGATGGTGATGGCAAGGCCGATTTTCTCTGTCACAGTAATTCTACTGGACAAAAATGGTTGGCCAAAGGCTATCTGCCTAAACATGGTTTCATAAGCAAGCAACACTTGCGAATGGGATGGTGTCTTCATAGTACATCGAAGCTCTACGTGGGTGATTTCAACGGTGATGGTTCCAAAGATATTTATTGTCATGACGATTCTGGTAACCTATGGAGCGCATACACGGTCAAAGGAGCGACAAAGATTTCTACATCAAGTACGTTTCTTTGACATTTCTGCACCGGACGTCACGGCCCGATATTACATCATGTAAAACTGAACTGATTTATCACCGTCCTCAACGCCTTGATTCGTTTTTTTTCAGTCGCGCATCGTCAGCAAATGACCTATAGACGACGATTCTGCGCCCACAACACGAAAGCAATCATGCCAAAATTCCACCTGATAAATTTCAACGGGGACAGCAAATCAGACTTGTACTGTCACAGGACAACTTCGTCACAACAAAACTGTGTATTGCTCGGTCGAAAAGGATTCTTTAGGTAGGTAACAGTCGGCGAGTTCATGTCGGCACAAAACCCTTTATTTTGACATTCCTGGTCGCCCATCCATCGACTATGTCCTTACGTACGTGTACGTGTACTTACGTCCACAAGCCGCCATCTTTGTCATTCACTCTGTCCACAAGCCGCCATCTTTGCCATTTACTCCATCCACAAGCCGCCATCTTTGCCATTTACTCCATCCACAAACCGCCATCTTTGCCATTTACTCCGTCCACAGGCCGCCATCGATGGCCCCACTCGTGGCGCTGTGATAGCTTGCGTGTCGTCTCTTACGCCATTATGCTACTAAATGCAAACTTCATCCCGAATAATGGTTAAATTTAACTTTTTCAGTGATTCCACCAAATGTGCATGGAAATCGAAAAATGATTTCTGCAACAAGAGAGGAGATTTGCTCATTTTTGGGAAATTTCACGGAAGAAAGCGAGATGACATCTTGTGTGTTCGTAAAAGGAAGTTCTACCTTATCCGCAATTACGGCCCGTAGACGGGAAAGTTACATCGGCGAAGCAACAGAGATTGGAAATAAATTAAAAATATATGCCGAACGCGCCTTTTTAACAGAATATCGGAACTGACTTGTGGAGAGATTGCAAGCAAACACCGCATTTCATTTTCTTAATCTTGATTTACTTTCCGATGCCTTTTACGTGTTGCCAATAATTTATCCTTCCCATGACGTTTCAGAAAAACAAACTGTCATTACTCTGTTACACTAATGTCCACCTCCCCCACAGTGACGTGTATTTTGAGTCACCCTGTAATTCAGATGCCACATGACTACATGTATTTCCTTTCCTCTCGGGCCGCACATTACACTTAACTCAGGCGTCCAGTTGCGACACAACAGATTTGCAGAGTTTGTATGAGCAAGTTCCTAGCTTGCAAACATCCAACGTCGGCGAGTGACGATTGACATCGAGCGCTAACGCGAGACTCCAGCCACCGCACGCAGCAATTTTTAGCTCACCTGTGGTGAGCTTATACAATGGTTGTGCGTCCGTCGTCCGTCGTCGTCCGTCGTCGTCGTCGTCCGTCGTCGTCGTCCGTCGTCGTCCGTTAGCAGGGCACGTTTCGTAACCGCTGGGGCTATTGATCTGAAACTTGGTACATATATACCCCTAGGTCATATGACCTATGACAACAAGTTTCGGTCCGATTCGATTCTTGGTTTGGCCACCAGGTGGCTAAAACTGAAAACACAAAAAGTGCAACAACTCCNACTTCATCCCGAATAATGGTTAAATTTAACTTTTTCAGTGATTCCACCAAATGTGCATGGAAATCGAAAAATGATTTCTGCAACAAGAGAGGCGATTTGCTCATTTTTGGGAAATTTCACGGAAGAAAGCGAGATGACATCTTGTGTGTTCGTAAAAGGAAGTTCTATCTTATCCGCAATTACGGCCCGTAGACGGGGAAGTTACATCGGCGAAGCAACAGAGATTGGAAATAAATTAGAAATACATGTATATGCCGAACGCGCCTTTTTAACAGAATTTCGGAACTGACTTGTGGAGAGATTGCAAGCAAACACAGCATTTCATTTTCTTAATCTTGTTTTACTTCCCGATGCCTTTTACGTGTTGCCAATAATTTATCCTTCCCATGACGTTTCAGAAAAACAAACTCTCATTACTCTGTTACACTAATGTCCACCTCCCCCACAGTGACGTGTATTTTGAGTCACCCTGTAATTCAGATGCCACATGACTACATGTATTTCCTTTCCTCTCGGGCCGCACATTACACTTAACTCAGGCGTCCAGTGGCGACACAACAGATTTGCAGAGTTTGTATAAGCAAAGTTCCTAGCTTGCAAACATCCAACGTCGGCGAGTGACGATTGACATCGAGCGCTAACGCGAGACTCCCGCCACCGCACGCTGCAATTTTTCAAGGACCTTCCTACCTGGCGTATAAAACCCGCTTGGAACGCCTGAGTTTGAGTGTGCGGCCTGAGTTTGAGTGTGCGGCCTGTCTCCTCAACGGACAGTCACTCTGTACACTTTGGGCAATAAAAAGGAACACACATATGCTTCTTCCTGCGTCCTTGTTCATTTTTTCTGGTGAATCCCCGGACCTTGAAGGGCGCCGAAGATTCACCGTCTTCTATAGTGTACAGCTCACTTTTTAAATACCAAACTACCAAACTAGTTCGGTATTAGTGTGCGGCTGGCCAGAATGGAGCACAAACTACATGTACAGACTCAAGCGAGCGCACACCAGACGTTTCTTTATTTATTTACAATTGCATTGAAGTCTACATGATGAACGGACAAGGGACCTCCCATCTCACCCTATCCACCTTGCCACCTGCTGTATCTAAATTTGTTTATCTATTTGTTAGTTTATCCATATTTTCTTTTCTGTTCAATTTATTTGTATACAGGGAGAGTATAATTCCTCCAAGCTGTAAGTTATTAAACTTTTGTCCAATCCCTTTTCATTTCTGAAATAAATATGTTTAAACTAGACATTTCTTTTACAACTTGCATCGCTGGCCTATACACTGAACAAGAGCTACATTTTCTACTGTGTTTGAAGGGCTTCTGACCCGAATGTGGGTCGCCCGAAAAAAATATTCAATGGAAAGCAGACATGGCAGATCGCGTGTCTGACCCGTAGAATTTTGTGATGCAAGCAAGACACAGGTAAATATAGGTAAACAACGGAGACATGAACATAAATTTGAATGAAAGCCTAATATGGGAGATAAAATTCATAAATGAAGTAAAGAGGATCAGCGAAATCTTCCCCCCGGCACTGGCAAACACCCATACTTCCTTTCAACACCGTTTCTCTGTCGACTTTCTCGCGTACAGGGTGTAACAACGAACATTTTTGTATACTCCATGTTCCATTTCCGAACTTTCCGGGCTCATTAATACCTCGACAGAATGTAGCGATAGTAATCGCGTGGAAGCATTTTGTGTGTTTTTCGTAAAATTCGGAGAAATTACTAATTTGTCAAATGAAACTTACTGTCGGACTTGGCACCGTGCGAAATATCTGTGAATGAAAAGATGTCAACATCTTAGGAACACCCTGTATGTGGATTAGCGACGACGAGTGTAGGCTCATGTGAACCTATAAACGCGGAGCGGCTGGTTTTTTCTGCAAAACATAAGACTACGATACGGACATACTTCCAAAATGGATCGTTACATTTTTTTGGTGGTACTTCTTGGATATATGTGCAGCCAGGTAAGTTCTAATTATGTACTAGGTCAAATCTCCAGAAACAATGACACCGAGACTTACTCCCTGCTTCAGTTTGATGCGTCAGGTGTTGAATATGTGGGTCCATTTACTACATCACTAACTTTAACATGATTTCACCAAATTCGACCGTATTCTGATTGTGTCCTACTGAATCCAGAGTGAACGG